>JABUQX010120500.1:0-17500 GCA_015478945.1 Trachelipus rathkii | reverse complement strand
TATAGGATATATATAACATTAAGTATACCACAAATTCAAGATATCTCACTCAATAACCATAAATTAATTATATATATATAATAGTATTATACTATATATATATATATATATTATTATATTATAGCTTATATAACTATATATTATATATATAATAATATATAGTATTATATATACAATAATGCGAGGACAAATTGTAAATTTATTGATGAATTATTAAATCATACACTGTAGTTCTTTACCCTCTTCCAAGTAGTATTTTTGCCTATTCTTACTTTCTCTTTCCTTTAAAATTGTTTGTGAAATATCAGATAGCTGGGGTGTAGGAAGATATGAATAAAGTTAATAATCATCCACTTCACGAATGATTATAGAGTTATTCATCTCTTCTGCAGCTCCAGATCACAAAATATCGTGAAGGTCATTAGGTACTAGCTTGTGAGGCATATGCATGTATGCCAGATAGAGATGTGCACTTATGTAAGGGAAGTGGACATCATGCATCCCATGTGCACTTGTATAGAAAAACCGTTATTATGTATCAGATATAACTATTGCTAAGAGTGTATAAAATACTGTTAAAGACTTCCCATACCCCCAAATGGGAGGTGCCGAATTTGAATTGTAATTACCGAGGGCCCGCCAAGGGACGAGCGTCAAGCGTGAAGATGGACTTGCTAAGTAACCTCAGTGAAGAGAGGTCGAACATTAAGATTGTGCCGGGTGTCTATGTAAATTAACTTTATATAATTTGTGACATTCATAATTCAAATTTTTGCTTTTATATAGCCCCAGTCGCCACTGACATTTGCATTGTTGATATAATATTTAAATTTCATTGTTTAATAAAAACTAAAGTGCCACATCTTTCATTTATCACGATTGATTGATTACTATTAATTGAGGGCTTTGAGTATCTCACCATACCCTTCTGGCGTCCCCGAGAGTGGATTTTTGATTGACACTTTAGAGAAATCTCTAAGAAATCTCTACCTTCTGATACTGCCTAAATATTTCTATTAATAAACAGTGTAATTAATCGTATAGTGATAAAAATCAGTGTGTTGAATATTAACTGTGCTAAAAACAAATAGTGATTTGTGACAATAAATCGTAAATAGAATAAATAAAAAGTGTTTTAAAATTAGTGCTAAAACAATTTCTACTATGAACGTGAAGAATAAACTTAGAATGAAAGAGTGCGTCTACTGGCTTCTATCTTACCAAACACGTTGGTGTCATCGATCCACTTTCCTCTGAAAGAAAACGCATATTAGCTATTATTGGATAATATAGAAGAAACTTATATGCCAGCACTCAGGCAGAGAGTCAGGGACGTTTTCAAAAAAGGGGATGGAGCGTAATGAGCTCCCAAGTGAATATCTGAACAGAGTCAAAGATGTCTTAGGACACAAGAATTTCGACCTGCTGGTTGAGAATAACCCTAAGTTTGCCCAAGAGCTCTTCCTCGCAGAACTCCCAACGTCTATTCTGAGCCTCTATACACTCGCAGAGGAAGATAATATACATAGAATGGTGCGAGTAGCAGACAACTTGTTTAAAAATTTCGTCCGATAAGATTGAAACCTTCACCCTCCCTAGGGAGGATGCCTATTGGGGAATGTAAATCACATAAGAAGAAATGTGGACTCTTATGAATCTGAGTTCACAAGCAGACAAAATCCTTCGCGGGAACAAGAGAGAAAAACCGACTCAGCTCTCGATGCGCAAGAGAAAATCTTCAACCAACTGACTGAGTTGATGAAAGTCGTAAAAAAGATGACAGGCACCATCTGCCAGATCGCACAAGAAAGACGCCAGCCAGATGGTGAACGCAGCACACGCAGATGTAGAAGTCAAGCAAGGACGTCGAGATATGACAACAGCTCTCTAAGTGAAGCCACAGCTGACCTCTGTTATTATCACGGGAAATTCCTCCACCGTGCCTTCCGATGTGAGTTTGAGGAATGTCCCCTATATCCTTTCCTCTACCCAAATGGGGGAAGGAATGCCACTCAAACTACACTCACCTCCCAGCAGGGAAACTGAGAAGGAGACCGCTTGGAGCACCATCAACTAGCGGTCGGGAAAGGTTCAACAAAAATAGTAAGAAAGTCTCTTTCAATCCTGAGATTGAATTAATAAATAAAAATAACGTTAACGTAAATAATAATAATAATAATTATCATAGTTTTGAAGTGATTAATATAAATAAAAATGATAATAATAATAATAATAATAATAATAATAATAATAATAATAATAATAATAATAATAATAATAATAATAATAATAATAATAATAATAATAATAATAATAATAATAATAATAATAATAATAATAATAATGTTGAAGCCAATAAATTACCTAATAGCTTTGAAAACGAAGACATGCATGCCATATATAATGACAGTGAAAATATCATATATAATAATAATGCATGCAGTGTTCTGTACCACGATGTTAACAATAGTCATTATCCTTTTACAAATATTGAGAATATACAGAATAATAATGTACCGGCCGGACCGCAAAATAATAGTAATGTTAATATTAACGATCCTGTTGTGTCTGTCAACCCAAAGAATGATGGATATCCTTTTTTTGTTATGGTAACATTAAATAATTTTCATGCTGTAAACAATATGGCGGAAGGTTATGAAAATGTTGCAAATTTCTTACCAGACTTGGCATTGCAAAGTTTAGAAAATGATAAACGCTATAGCGTCCGAAATCAAATTTTTGATGAGTATGAGACTGGAAAAAAATCTTGCGAGGTTTCAAACCCGAAGCTATTTAAAGCATTTGACAGTTTTAAATAGACGAGTTTATTTGATTGATACAGAGGGTCAGGTCAATATTTGCCAGGCGGATGCAATTGCAAAGCACAAAATGCCTATAGGTTATATATTAGCAGCTAATAACACTCAAATTGACATTTATGATGTAAAAACTTTAGAGCTAGACTTAACTTTAAATAGAAAATATACTGATAAATTTTATGTTGCAGATTTAAAGATCAATAAACTAAGGCTCTCATTTTTGAAACGATATAAGTTAGGAATAGATTTTAAACATGATATCTTGATTGACCCATTAACGTCCCATACTATTTATTTAACTACGGATATAAATTTAAAAAATGTGCATGTGCATGGCCTTTCCGGAGACACTCTGTCTCATACTAAAAACCTTCCTCTCAAACCCCCTCTTTTACCCACTAGCCATTTACTGTTTAATGATGTTATTTATAAATACAAAGAACTCTTTCTCAATCCTCATATAACAGAAAATAATTATATAAAGAAAAATCAAAATGACAGGTGGACAGAGATTTTTGAGATATATAAGGGGAAAACAAGCGGTGCCATCACCGCAGTAATAAACAAAGATGGAAATATAACAACAAACAAAGAAAATGCTATTATCCCTGAAAGAATCTTAGAAGAGTTAGCTAATACCTATCCTTATAAAGCCACCATCAAGGGGGAAGCCATTCGGATGAGAACGAGAAGAATAACACATAAATTATACTCCCAAACAAGGTCGGAGTTAAATCAATTGCTTGGGACAGGAGTGTTAAAGAGGACAAACTCTCACTGGGCTTTCCCAGTCCGTCCTCGAAAAGAGTAACAACAAAGTGTAGCTCATATCAGACTTTAGGGAACTAGATAAACGGGCAGAACCTGACGTCTTTGAATTGCCAAACCTGCAAGATGCAATATTTGCGTTGCAAAGTTGCAAGTATTTCTGCAAGCTTGATTTAACACAAGCCTTTTACGCGATCCCCTTAGATCCTGACCGCCAAAAGTACTCTACTATAACGAATAACTTAGTAACTTTTACCTACACCTGTCTGCCCATGGGGTATATCCATTCACCTTTCGTTTTCCAAAGGCTAATGAATATTTTGCTCTCAGATATAGAACATTGCCATGCCTATATGGATGACCTACTAATATATACAGAGACAGCAGAAGAACACAAAATATTGGTGGAAAAAGTGCAACAAAGGTTGCAATATTTATATATCAGTTTAAATCCAGCAAAATGCCACATAGGCATGGAAGAGATAGACTATCTCGGATATATTATAAATAAAGAGGGAGTGAGGCCAAATCTCGACAAAGTAAAAGACATATTAAATTGTGATAAGCCAAAAAACTATCAGAGAATTACTTGCTTTCATTGGCAATATAAGCTTTTACCGAAATACACTTCCCTGCTTGGCAGATGTTATGGGACCTCTTACCGCTTTCTTACGGGGAAAACCATACTCACGAAGACGAGTAATGTGGGATACACCTTCCGAAAAAGCTTTCTCAGATGTTAAAAAACGCCATCAAAAACGCATGTACATTTGTGTACCCCAGCGCTATCTGTGCGATAAAGGTCATTACACATACATCCACCAAAGCTGCTACTGCAGCTATTATGGAAGATAATGAAGGAAATTTTCCAATTGCATTCTACATCTGTATTTTAAACCCCACGGAACAAAAATATGATTATGCAAACAAAAACTTGATCTGCCTCATTAAAATCTTAAAGAAATATGGTTATCTCTTAGTTGGCCGACAAATCATCATACACTCGCAATCACGCGACCTGATCAACAAATACAACAAGTTGGATGACCATTGTAACCAAAATGCAAGAGAGATGCCCCAATTGAATTTACTAAGTACTTATAATGTCAACTGGAAGTTAATTATCAGTAAAAATAACCCTCTGTCGGAATACTTAATACATAATCAAATTATGAAAGAAAAGGAGGTAGATCGCACACAACAACAGATAACTGCAAAAAAGTCTGCACAGACGAACAAACATCTGAAAAATTGCAAATAAGTGAGGGGGCGGAGTCAAGAGATCTCGCAACCAATCAGCGCAGCTAGTGAAGAAAACGAAAACGGGATTGGTTCGCTCAGCGCCGCTTCAGCCAATCAGAGTCCAGGAAGCAAACCCGAAAGTCAGGTGATAGAAAGGAATGATTACTATAACTCGGCACGCGAACAAACCATAAACTACGATGAGGGAGTAACCACCGACCCTTTAAATCCCGTAGAGAGGCATTCCTCAAATACCATACATTCCAAACGCGTGGGAGATTTAAATTTTGAAAAACAGAAATTGCAAGAGAAAGAACGCATTGCCATGGAAGCTGAGCAATTAGACAAATGGAACAAGCAACTCACAGAACAGAGGGGCGATCATAGAAAAAGTGAAAATTTGATTGAAATAAAAACTTAATTTAATTACCAGCTGCGGAAAGACGCATAAGGAGATAATAAAGAAGTTCCATAAGAAGATTGACTATAAAATGATCAGTGAAAAACAGCAGAATGATACCTACTTACAAACCTTATTGAAAGATAAAAATAAAAGCTCGCTAAACATTATTAAAAAAAGGTTTTGGTTTGATCAAAAGGAAATAGAGTTATTTGTAGATGTTTCTTTAAACTATACACGTGTGCTCTTAAATGAAGATTGCACCGATGAAGTAATAAAGATTATGCATCTGCAAGGACACTTGGGAATAAATCGTACCCTAACAGCAATAAAGGCCGAGTTTGTTTTTCAAAGTATGCATAAAAGGGTGAAAAATATCGTAAGAACTTGTCCACAGTGCCAAATCAGTAAAGTAGGGAGGAAAATAAACCCTGCTTACGGAAAATATAAAGAGGTGAGCTATAAATTTGAGACCATGAACGCGGATATCGGGAAAATGACCTCTTGCAACGGTTATAAATATTTGTTTACACTCATTGATCGTTACAGTCATTATGTGTGGGCGGTGCCACTTAAAGATATAACAAAAGAAACAATAGTAAAGGGCTATTACATAAGATATTTCCCTTTACCGGGGTACCCGACAACCTGGTGACGGATCAAGGTGGGAACTTTACATCTCACTTGTTTGAAAGTGTCTGCAGGCTAATTGGCACTTCGCATTACACGACGGCAAGCTACGCACCCTTTTGTAACGGCCTGGTAGAACAATACCACCGTACCTTATTATCCTGCATTAGAGCCATGTTAGCAGAGCCTGAAATGAAAGGTCAACAATGGTTAGGCTTTCTCCCATTTGCGCTATTCGCCCTCAGGCAGGCTCTCATCTCGGAAAGCGGCATTAGTCAAAGTCAGATCCTGTTCGGCCAGAATGTGAACATACCAAGGGGTTTAGTGGGCACTGAAGTGTCAGATCGACCTTTGACCTATGATAAATATGTTGAGAAGCTCGCAGGATTGTTAGCAAAACCCCTCTCTAATAGAACCAATCTCCGGAATAGAAACATTTTCATGCCCAAGAATATGAAAGATGCAAAGTTTATGTTGGTCAGGAACCACCAGTACAATGTAGGAAAATTACAACCTACGTACAATGACCCCTATAAAGTGGTTAAATTAACAAATAACAACGCCCATCTGATAAAGGGAGATAAGATAGTAAAAGAAAACCTCCAAAATGTTAAAATCTATTATAATCTGACTAAGTATCCCCATGAAAAAGAACTGAGAAACGATAAAAGAAAATGAAAAAGAAAAAAGTGAGAAACTATAAAGAAAATGTCTTGAGAAAGAAGGTAAGAGACAGTTATATGACAATAATGCGAGAACAAATTGTAAATTTGTTATTTTTGAATTATTAAATCATACACTGTAGTTCTTTACCCTCTTTCAAGTAGTATTCTTATCTATTCTTACTTCCTCTTTCCTTTAAAATTGTTTGTGAAGTATCAGAAGGCTGGGTGAAGGAACATATGAATGAAGTTAATAATCATCCGCTTCATGATTATAGGATTATAGAGTTATTCATCTCTTCTGCAGCTCCCGGTCACCAACTATGCGCTAATATCGTGAAGGTCATTAGATACTAGATTGTGAAGCATATGCATGTATGCCAGATAGAGATGTGCACTTATGTAAGGGAAAGTGGACATCATGCATCCCATGTGCACTTGTATAGAAAAACCGTTATTATGTATCAGATATAACTATTGCTAAGAGTGTATAAAAGACTGTTAAAGACTCCCCATACCCCCAAATGGGAGGTGCCGAATTTGAATTGTAATGACCGAGGGCCCGCCAAGGGACGAGCGTCAAGCGTGAAGAGGGACTTGTTAAGTAACCTCGGTGAAGAGAGGTCGAACTTTAAGATTGTGCCGGGTGTCTCGGTATGTAGAATTAAATTTTTATATAATTTTTTAAGATTACATAATTTCAAATTACTGCTTTTATATAGCTCCAGTCGGCACTGACATTTGCATTGTTGATATAATATTTAAATTTCATTGTTTAATAAAAATAAAGTCGCCACATCTTATCTTTTATCACGATTGATTGTATTACCTATTTAATGAAGGCTTTGAATATCTCAGCATATAACATATATGTATAATATATATAATATATAGTATACACTTTAATATATAGTATATCATATCTATATATACCTATATACCTATAATATATACTATATATATATATATAATATTATATTTATATAATATACATATATATATATATACTATACTTATACCTATAATAATTATCATACATATATATATAATATATATATATATATATATAATATATATATTATACTATATATATAAAATCTATATATAATTTCAAGTTAATTTAAATTTAAAATATATTATAGGCCACTACTATATATTAACACCTATAAGTAATATATATAGATATAATATATATATATATATATACTATAATATATATATATATTATAATATATTATATAATTATATATAATAATACAGAAATATAATATATTATATACGAGTACTATATATATATACCTATATACTATATATACGTATAATATATAATATATACTATAATATACTATATATCATATATATATATATATACCTATATATATACGGATACTATATAGTATATATAATATTATATATATATACTAATATATATATCTATATATATATTATATAATATATAGATATATATACTATACTACTACTATATATATATATATAATTATAATAAATATATATATATATACATATATCATACACCATATATATAATATATTTACTACCTTATATACTATTAACTATAGTTAACATATATATGATTATATATATATATCACTCGTAAATTATATATATTATAATTATATATAAATATATAATTATATATATATCATATATATATATATAGAGAGCAGAGAGAGAGACGAGAGAGAGAGAGAGAGAGGAGATCGAGAGAGAGAAGACAGGAAAGTTAGGACGAGAGCGAGAGAGGGGAGAGAGAGAGTTCTATATTTTTTACTTTTAAATCACTCATTTACTCAAACACCATACTTCGTCAAGTCTCCTAAAATAGTTTTCATCCAAATCTTTTGGCTTCAAAAGATTATAAACACGGGCCGTTTTTGCATTTAAAGGTAAATATAAACACAAACCGTGAAAACAAATATTCTTTAGGAGAAAATACTAATATTATAGTACGAAGCTTAACGACTTCATTTAATACTATATATATACTATAATATATATATATATACTATAAATATAGTATATATATATATATACTATATACTACTATACTATATATACTATATATATATATTATAATATTAATATAATTATATTATAACTAACTATATATATGCACATTACATATACCACATTATACTACTATAATATAATATGATATAACTGATATATCATATATATATACTCTATATAAATAAATGAAGAATTCAATAGTTTGATTGATTTATCCATAATTAATCATATGACTATAATCAAATATATTTTATATATTATACCGTATTTTTGCTATATATACTTATATATATGATATATATAATAAATCATAATATATAGTAATAACCTCCTCCTTACTAATAATATATATATATAATAGTATATATATATAATAATTTTTTTTATATATATATATATATAATATATATATATATATATATATATATATATAAATCTTCCCCTACTATATATATATATATATATATAGTATATAATATAATATATATATAGCTATATAACTAATATATATAATATATATATATATATATATATATATTATATAATATATACTATATATCATTAAAAAGATTTGAACCTTAGTACCTCTCCCCAAGACTAGAGTTAGGTGCACGTGACAAGTACCGGAAACAGAAAAGTAGTAGAAAAGGAATATTGTCAAGCAAGTCGAAAAGGAAAAGCCCAGTCCTTACCGAACCCTTTTATTACCTTTTAGTGAGAACTCGTCGCAGTCAGTAAATCCACCCTAGGAACTTTCACGGACCGCGACAGACCCTCACTGTGCCCATCTCACCGTCAATGTTGGGCGGTTCATCCCTTTGCCAAGGGTGGAGCCCCAACCACTTACCCCCTCGCAAACCCCGCCATTCACTTCGTATTTATGCACCTTTCTTCTCGAATCTACCAACTCACATTTCTCTCTACCAGGCATTCCTTTACTGACTCAATCACTTTTTTCTTCGGGGTCTCCCAAGCCAGTCGATTCCCAGCAACCTTCACGACAATACATCCGCTTAACCAACGAACAATCATCCAATCTTTCCATATGACCAAGCCATTCTTCAAAAAGTACTTTCATTTATATTCTCCCATTTACTCCTTTCTTCACACCACACAACTTCTAATTCTTTCATTCCTCAATTTTATCAATTCTTCTCACATTTCTAACACCTACAGTTTGTCTCATCTAAAGGAATTATACCTGCCTTATTCAAGTCATAGTTTCCACACTACTTATACCATTAACACAGGTAACAACATACCCTCATTTAAAGCCATGGCGTACTCAAGACTAAGTCCCTTTATATCACCAAGGATTTAGTTGCACCAGCTGCCTTCCTGCTATTCACAACTTTCCTACTACATCTCTGCATCATCCATTCCCTTTTCATCCAACTATATATCCTTAAATATCTTAACTCAGACACCTTTTTTCACAGCTGCTAACGATTTCTAGCACCACAATTCACACAGAGGACTAATCCTCACTCACAACCAATACACCTCTACTCTTATCTACGTTTACTTTCAAACCCTCCTCTTTACATACCCTGCCGAATCTTCTACCAAATCCTCTCAAACTCTCTTCAGATTCACCACACAGAAATCCAAATCGATCCGCACAATAACTCAATCACCCATTACTTCACCTTTCTCATCTCATTTCCATTTCCATCATTACATAACGCTATCCCCCTGCCCACTTTCACCTCTAATTCCTTTGCATAACCCCAATTCTCCAGTATACAAATTGACAATAACCAAAGAGACATGAACACATCCCTGCCTCACTCCGCTATTATATTTAAACAATCTCTTCGGACTCCCACCTTATCTCTCCTACCAAAGCTTCACTCATCGTCATACTATACTTTTCCTTATTTCATTCAAAAGCTTACCACCACCATTTGTCTCTAACACACACACACACACACCAAAAAAACACACAACACATCATTCCACAACTTCAGAATCACTACATATAATGAAATATAGTAAAATATTGAATACGTATATATAAAATATTACACCTACCTAACTATATTACTTCTAAATATATACTTCTATACCTATATATATTATATAGATATATAATATTATATATATATAATATATTATATTCCGTTCACCTTTTTAGTATATCAAACATATACTCTATATTGTATATACGTATTATTTCACACTATATTAGTCTATATATATATATATAATATATATAATATATCATATATATATATATATATATATATATATATATATATTTACTTATATAAATATAATATAGTATATAATATATATCTTTAAATGAACTCCGGAACTATTTGTTCCAATTGTTGGCCGCTCTAAATAACCTTCACACTATATATATATAAATATACTATATATATATATTTATAATATACTATATATATATATTGATATATATATATACACTATATAAGTATACTATATATATATATATAACGCTATATATATACTATACTCATTAATAATGCCTTACCTTCCTCACCCCTGGCCCCCACTCATTGGAGAGAGGCCACCTAAGTTCAGTTACCCCGCTGATGGCAAACGGCTCCTCCAGAGATCCTACAGGCTCTGATTGATTATGTTCCATCGGTATGTTCTGTTTGTGAGCTACGCTTTGAATACAGCGGCCAGAGAAAGTGCGGCATGTGTCCTCCGCGAACCCTCGGTTACCAGTTTTTTTGACAGATATTTGTGGTGGTTTGGTTGTTCATTATTCTGTGTTTGTTACTTTCTGATAGGTCATTGCAATTTGGGCCCGGGTGATTGACCGCATCTTTAGCTTTGCCAAGATTGGCTACTGCCTTTCTATTGGTTAGCACGAGCCCTGAAATTCTGGATGCCTATTTTCTGATGCAATGTTTGATTTTTTAAAAATGGTTGTTTGGCTTTTCTGCGTCTAAGTGGTTTTCCAGTTAGTGTTGTTGTGGGAGATTGGTTCGTGTATGTTGATTTTGGTGGAGGTGGAATTGTTGTTCTCACAATTTTGTTGCTGTTAATATAGAGCGCATGGTGAAGAATGTGAGTTGTTTGAGGCCATCTGTTGTGGGAGGGCGTCTAGAGAGTGCAATCGTAGGTGGGGTTTCGCGGGTTTTGGGAAAAGAATTTGCCTATCATGTCCAGATATGTGTCTCTATGTTTAGAATTTTTGTTTCTTCGTATCCGGTGTTGTTGTGGTGTTGTTGATGTGCATGCTGTTATGATTCTTCTTAGAGCTTTCTTTTGTCATTTGGAGTTTTTTTTCTATGTGTATCTTTTTAGTCAGAATAGAATGGGTGCTTAAGTTGGAGAAGCCGTAGTTGTAGAGTGTTGGTGGCATGTTTCTCTGTGTTTGTATCTTAGCATGGTGAGAGTATGATGGTTATATTGGATTTGTTGAGAGTCTAGTGCCAGTGATGCTCCGTAATATGTTCCAGTTTCTTGTTTTGCAGACTTTAAATTATATTTCTGTGTGTCTGTGTTTTTGTGAAGGTGAGATGAGTGTCAAGTTGAGTTGCTCCGAGGATTTTTGAGTTGTTAAAAGCGGTACCGCAATCGATTTGTTTAGGGTAAGACTTGCGGAGATGTGGTGGCGTCAAGTTTTTCGGTGCGTGTGCTGGGTGTGTGATTAAAACAATTGAAAATTTGTTTTAAGGCGGACATTCTGTTTCTTATAGCCACGTCAGAATGTTGAGTTGATGTATGTATGTTTGTCCATTTCGGCAGTGTTTAAGTTCTGGTGTGCAGTGGCTATTGTGATGTCATCTGCGTTTTTAGGTTATGATCTGGTGGACCTGATTGTGATTGTGGTAGACCGGCAGTAAATAGGTTGAAATAATGATAAATAGATATTTACATTGGGTTACTCGTATGTTGATGCTTACTGTTCTGGAATTTGTCTTTTCTACTAAGTTTGTATTTGTCTGTTGTTCGCCTGATAAAAAGTGGAGGATCCATTTCTTTAGATTGAGTGGAGACTGTTATGATTTGTTATTTTGTAGGATCAAGTTATGTTTGAGTACTGTAGTCGCATGCTTTGTTTGAGTCGCTTAGCGTATGATTATTTTTTTCATGAGTTAGTTTTGGAGTTTTAGGCCGTTGTTTGTGGGGTTGAGTATAATGTTTATAGGCAGTTGTAGTTGAGTGGTTTTTGTTTGAAAGCGTGTTGGAATTTGTGTTTGCATAATGTGTTGAAGTTATTTCATTTAGTCAGTATGTTTTTTTTCTAGGCAGTTTGCATAGTGTTTGGTAATAGAGAGATGGGGATCGCCGTGGATATGCTGAAGGGCAGAGAGGTCTTTCCTGCGTTTTAATTTGGGTGTACTGATAGGTTTTTTCCAGATAGGGGGGAATGAAGTTAGGCTGATTGGAGCTGTATATAATATATATAATACTATATATATATAGATATATATAAATATAATATATCATATATTTAATATTATATATATATATATATATATATATATATACTATATATATTATATATTATTATATATATATATATATTATATATATATAATATATTTGTGCTTTGAGTTAAAGCTGTGTTCCTAGGTTTGAGGTGTTTGTTTGAGATGTTGTCTGGGCCAGTTGCAGGTAAATTTTTAAGTGTCTTTGTTAGGTTTTCTAGGTCGGCTGTGTGGTTATTCTCTATTGTTGGGTCGTGGTTGATTATTTTCTTGAGGGCTTTGATGATTTTCCTGTTTTGAGGGTGTGTGGGTTTTTGACACTGTTTTGCGAAGTGAGTTGCCAGAATGTTTGCCTGTTGTTTGTTGGATTGGGAGTTTTGTGTGCTTGGGTTTTTGATGGATTCGTGAGTGTTTGCTTTGGTTGGTTGAGTTTTTCAGTGTGTGTATTATTTTCCACATTCTGGTGTCATTCGAGTGTTGGATGTTCTTGGTGAGGAAGGTCGGGAAGTTGTTTGAAGAATGTGTGTTTTTTAAGTTTATGATTTGGGTATTTAGGGCGTTAATCCGTGTTGTCGTTTGGAGTGATGTAAGTGTTATTTTTCTGAGCGAGTTGCGTTGTTTGATTATATAGTTGCTCTATTTCAGTTGTTGGATTTGGTTTGTATTTTTTTATATATCCTCTGGGAATGGCTTTGTTATCTGCTTTTTGAATTAGAGAAGTAAAATTTTGTATGACTTTCTTGAATGTTGATGTGTTAGTGATATTTAGGGGATGCATGTTGTTTTCTATACGGTTGGTGAATTGTGTCCAGTGTGCTTTTTTTGCAGTTTGTGCATGTTTATCTGAGTGGGTAGTTTGGTTTATTGACATTTTTGTATTTTATGATGCTAGGTGGTCGGAGTTTAGATCGATTTGTGTTGTTCAGTGGAGTTTTGTGTGTAAATTTGGTGAACATAGCGTTATGTCTGGTGATGTGCATGTTTGGTTGGTCTGAGGTGGGTTTCTAGTGTGACTGTTTCTGTTTTTTAAGATGTTGAGATTTTCAAGGTTGGCTATGATGTAGGTTCCTTTCTGGTTTGATTCTTGGGCGTTGTACCATGTAGGGTGGTGAGCATTGAATAAATATAAATATATATATATATATATACTATATATATATATTAGTATATATATATATACTATATATAATATATATCATATATATTAATATATTATATATAATATATATATATATATATATATATATATATATATATATATGAAGTTATGTTAGACGGTGAGCAATTGGAACAAGTATCTGAGCTTAAATATTTATGATATTTGTTGGATGAAAGAGGAAAGGATGATGCAGAGTGTAGTAGGAAAGTTGTGGATGGTAGGAAGGTTGCTGGTGCAATTAAATCCTCCTTGTGGTTGTAAAAGGACTAAGTCTTAAGTGCGTTAAGGTTTTACATGAGGATATGTTGTTGCCTGTGTTGATGTATAGTAGTGAAACTATGGCATGGAATAAGAGGTATAGATATATCTAAGGTGAAAAGTGCTCAGATGGATAATCTTATGGCGCGTTAGGTGTAAGAAGAATTGATAAAATGAGGAATGAATTATTATGGAGTTGTGTGGTATGAAAAAGGACGTAAATGAGAGAACAAACGAGAGTACATTGAGATGGTTTGTCCATGTGGAAAGGATGGATGATAGTCAGTTGGTTAAGCGGATGTATAGTGGTGAGTGTGCTGGGAATTGACCGGCTGGGAGACAGAAGAAAAAGTGAATTGAGTCATTAAAGGAATGCCTGAAGGAGAGGAATGTGAGTCTGGCAGAGGCGAGAAGAAAGGTTCATAATAGCAGTGAATGGCGGGATTTTGTGAGGGGGTATAGTTGTGGACTTTGCCCAGGGGATGAACTCCACATTGACGAGGTACCACAGTGAGGGTCCGTCGCAGTCTCTTGAACCCTAGGATGGATTTTTCTGACAGCTAAGAGTTCTCACTTAAGGGTATGGAAGGGACAGTAAGGAGGACTTTCTTTTCGACTTGCGTCATGTTCTTCTACTACTTTTCTGTTCCGGTGTATGCTGCGTACCTCACCCCTAATCTGAGGAAAGGAGGTAGATATAATATTTATATATATATAAGTATATATATATATATATATATATATATAGAGATAATATATATATATATATATATATATATATATATATATATATATATATATATATATATATAAATGACCTACTTCAACAGCCTTCTTCAGAGTAATTTTTGTACGAAAGTTCAACCGAAATATGTGGCCCACGAATCCATTTACTTTGTTTCAACTTTACTGCTTTCTAGATCATACTCTTTTGCTTTTCTTCGGTGTGAATGTTATAAATAGACCTTTATATATATATATATATATATAAATATATATATAATATATTATATATATATATATATATATATATATATTATTATTATATATCTGGTGATAAGTTGTGTTTTGCCGGAGCTCTAATGGGTTGATTAGTGTTCATAATGTTTTAGTTATCTTTCCCATTTAGTGTGTTTGTTCATTAAGTGCTCCCCTGTTTTAATTGTTTTTAACTATTATAGTTTTAACATTTAAAGAATTGGATCATCCTTATTAAAGATAAGCTATTCGTTTTAATTTTTGTTTTTGAAACTTTTTAGTTATGTTAGATAGTCATAGTTAGTTTTTAGAATTGTGCAATACGCAGTTTAGATAGTACTAGGTTTTATATTTTTTTTTCCATGTCGTCTTTTTAACTTTAGTTTTTTCAGTGTTTTATTTTTTTATTTATTTTAAAAGGGTTTTGGCCACAACAACTTACGTATTTTGTACATATTGTTTTAATTTATACTTATCTAGTTTTATGTTGAATAATTGTAATTTTTTTTTTTTTCCGTAAATTTGTTAGGGTGTGTGAATGCGGGCATTTAAACTTTCTTTAATTTTTTTCAATTTTAGTACATATTTATTGTAAATACGGTTTTAGCATTTTTTATCGTTTTGGTTTTGTTTAGTTGAGTGAATAATTTTATCCAATTTTTAACTTTTCGTTTTTTTTGTCTGTCTGTTTTTGTCTGTCGTTTTTGTTTTTTGTGGTTGTGTGTGCGTGTGGTAATGCCAAAAATTTTGAGAATAGTTTTTATCGGACTATACCAAACATCCGCAGGCTTACTGTCTCTAACTCTGCATCCGTGGAATACCACCTCTCTAACTCTAACCCTAACCTTTTGCTCTTGTCTGAGACACAGATGGCTAAGAATTCATCCTTAACTCGTTTAATATATCTAACTATAACTTTTTCCATAATTTCCGCTTAAAGGGCTGGAAGTATGTGCCCTATGTGAACATTAAACACTCCTGGTAACCACGTCTCGGTTGAATTCTTTACATCTCCTATCGGATGTTTTCTGTGGCTTAAAATCTTTCTTCCTTCCTACTACAATAATCTGTGCTTCTGCCTACTGTTCTCCTAACAGAAAAAAGATTTTCACTCTTTCTTTGAATATCTTACTACTTCTCACGAGACTGTTATTCTTCTCATCCAAATACTGAGGTCCTCTATTTAGGGGATTTCAATCTGTACAAACCACTGAATGGTTGGGATCCGTCTCATACTATTTTAGGGTGGGGAGGAGGCCGCATCATTTAGCATTCTCAACGATTCTGGAGCAAACTAATTAAAGAACCCCACACACATTCCGGATCGTCCCAATCATTCTTGAACACACTTGACCTATGTTTCACCACTAGTCCCCTCTCTCTATAAATACACACCCCCATTCGCTCCTATTGGTAAATCTGACCACAACCTTATTATCTCTAAAATTTTAATACTTTCTCTCCAACAGCCTCCATCCTGCCCTACGCGTTTTTTCTTGCACTTTTGATCGGACTGATTGGGGCCTTGCGTTGCTTCTATACGCTAACTATAACTGGAATGACTGCTTTGTCTCTGGTGACCCCTTCGACTGCTGCCGATAAGGTTGTAGCTGTAATTCGGTTGACGCTGTCGATGGGATTTCCTTCTTCGACTAAATCTTTTTCTCCTCATAATCCATGGTCGATCGTGTCTTTTCTCCTGGCCATTCAGGCTAGAGACAGTGCGATTCGGGAGTGGAAAAATTCTCGTTCTCCTATCACTCATTGCTAATTTCATTCAGCTAGAAAAGCTGGTGCAGGAGTACTCTTCGACGAGCAAAGCGGGCTTTTCATCAAACGAAAGTGCGCTTAACCTCCTTGGTTCTCCTTACTGACAAATCTTTCTGCCTTCTTGCCAAAAACATCTCTAACAACTTGCTGTAAAATCTGTCTTTCCTCCTCTTATTCGATCTGATGGTTCTGTAGCTAATTCTCCAACTGAAATGGCCACATCTCTTCGGCCTCCTGTTTTCCTCTAACTCACACCCTGGACGATTCTGGATTCCTCATCCTCCTCCTTCTCCTCTCAGGTGTCCTATGCTCTTTACCAGTGAATTACCATTTGATCGGTTGCATGGGCTCCTGAAATCATGAACGTT
>JABUQX010120499.1:0-2500 GCA_015478945.1 Trachelipus rathkii | reverse complement strand
TTTATCCATGCCAAGAACACTCTATATTAGTTGTATGACCTTGAATAACTGGTTAGTGTATCGATCGTGCATACTCATTTATTCAATTAACTATCTTATTGATTTATCTATTTGCTTATTATACAGGTTATCAAGAGAAATTGTCTATCTCTTCTAAAATTAAAGTTTTAAAATTAATAAAAAATATATATAAATAGATAAAATATATTAAGAATAGTAATCGAGAGCATTAGTGTTGTGTTTGTACTTGTGTGGAAAATGGTCATATTGAATGACTGACGTCAGAGATAATGATACGTGGTGCGGGCAAGTAGCAGGCGGAGGGCATTGCTCTCAATTGAGATATAGCCAACAAAGCGTGGCCTTCATTAAATCTGGTGGAAATATTTACCTCTCTAACTCTCAAACCTGGAGGGGCGAAGATACGGTCATGGACCCAGTCTGGCGATCGTTTGTTCAAATAAGAGGCGTAGTAGGTCGTCAACAATAACGTGTGGGTTCGCGTAAGTGATATTGCCGATAGGTAGCAAATAATGGGTGGGTCGGGCGGCTGGGTATTAAGATAACATTGAGAAACATCCTGGGGTAACACGGTCTCCTAAGGATCAGTTAGAATCTCTAAATTGATAGCTTGGTGCGTGGAAGAGAGGAATCTTTCTTCCCTTACTACTATCATTTTCATTGTTTTCTGCACTAGGGTGCTCTACTCCCTAAAATGAATAGATTTTCAACGTTATTTTGACTATCTTACTACTTCTCAATTATGAGACTGTATACTTCCCTTACCCAATTCCAAATGCTGAGTGTCCTACTATGTATAGAGGATTTACAAAACGATAACATCACAAAACTGAGAGTGCAAGACTAAATAACCAAAAGAGGCTCCTCTAACACTGATGACAGGCGGAAAAAAAGAGAGAGGCCAAACAACATTCAGCTAATTACTCAAAATTAATCAGAAAACAATAAACAAGACAATAAAAAAAACACAAGAAAAAAACAAAAAACAACAAACCAAGAAAAAAAAACAACAAAACAAAAAAGAAACACTCACAACGGGAAAACAAGATTAGATTAAGGGAAACCTACACAGTATTCCAATCGTCAATAACCAAATTTTGGAATACACATGACTATAAGTTCACCCCTAACCTCCTCTTCGTAAATATTTCATAAAGGTCTCATCGACTCTATATATATAACACCTCTAAGTTTTGCATTACCTAAAGGGATAATACCGTGTAACTTAGCTTGTGACCAACAAAAAGATGTTTAGTGTGTTAGCTTCTTGAATAGTCTTCTCAGCAGTTTATGCACTCACTCTTTTTTATAATGTTTCCTATCACCTCTCAACTACTATTTAGTTTTAGCTTTATACAAGTAAGTGAGCTATTACCTAATACTAGGTAGGCTTAGGTTAATATAGGTTAGTTATGTATTGTATATGTATAAAGTTATAATAAATTTAATTATATTCATTTTCCAAATAGTTGCCTTGTAAATAAATTATATGTGAGAATAAATATAGTTATTTAGAATTTATTACTCGTATAGTTCTAGTTTCTGTATATACCAACATATTCTCCATTTACTTATATAATATTTAGCTATCGTAGTAAAGATTTAATCGAAAGTTTATGATGCTCATATTCATTCTCTATATCAACTATTCTGTAGACGAATATCTTATATTTAATAAATAGTGAAATATGGTTTATGAATTACTTTAGATGTATGACATATATAAATAAAATAAGATACTTAAAATATTTATAATTACTAGGTAGTAATTATGTAAACTTAATATATTACTATTTTTAACCTCAATATATGAATTACCGACTAATATAGGTTAGATATTAATTATATAGTGTGAGCTACTCTCAATTTATGTTTATTCACAATATTCTGATGTCAACTATGAGTATATATTATTATACAAGATTGAGTACGCTACAAAGTTGTGATTATGATTGATAATAGGTATTATTCATATGGCATGTGAATATTATGTCTCACCATGTTAAGATATATACGCTTTTCTATAAAATCAGAAATATAGAGAAAAGACAACCTAATTTTAGTCTCTATAATATTATTACTTTAAAAAATAAATTTATATTTTAATATTGATAAAGTGGTAATAATATAATGAGATAATATGTGGGAAGTTATCAACTAATTATATAGATTATAGTAAAAAATATTTAGGCAGAATGAAGCATTATTCCTCTTCTTTTTTGCCTATACCTTAATAACTACTAATAATTGTTTAATAAACCTATACTTTTTAGCCTTACGATTAGTCCATTACTTAAAACCTCCCCATTATTTGTAATCCTAGAGTTTGCTCAAAAATGATTTGTTGATTTGAAATTTAATAAACTATTAATATATCACAAAATGTAATAAACAATTGCTTTGTTAAAGTCTTGCCTGTATTCGAGGATGTCGTGTCAAAGAACTTACCTATGATGTTTTCTTTTGCATTTCCAATATA
>JABUQX010120498.1:20000-25820 GCA_015478945.1 Trachelipus rathkii | reverse complement strand
TTCACAATCAGTTATGCTGTTTAAATTAACAATTTATTGACAGGTACGTAAGATTAAGATTTAGTCAATAAATTACCACAAATAGAAGATTTAAATTAAATCTGCCAACTACACTGCTCTTGAATGAGCAAAGTATGTGCCCAAAAAGTTAGCAACTTCCATGCGGATCATCATTAAACCTTGTTACAAGACAAAAAGTTTCTCAAAGTTCAGCCTTTTAAATTACAAACATACAACCAGACTGTTTTGTGAATCTAACTTTTTATAAAATACCCCAAACCCCTCTCACCTTTCAACCCTCTATCAACCCAATTCAACCCCCTATCAACCCCTTCCTTTCACCATTGATGTACACGTTGGAATTGTAAAAACTAGTTCCACATAGAGGAAAGGGTGAACTGCTAATCATACAAATTATATTCGTATTAATTAATATGAAAATTTTTATTATATATTTTTTGTTTTGTTATAAATCTTTAATATAAAATTCTATAATATAAAATTTGGCATTTTGAAAATAAATATAATAAATGATGAAAGGAAACAAACTCAATCAAGAAAGTTTTCAAATGTGTTTAATAATATGTTCAATTGTTTATATATATATATAATATATATTATATATATAAAATATATATCATATATATATATATTTATATATATACTATTATATTATTATATATTAAATATTATATATATATATAAATATTATATAATATATTATATACTATATACATATTATATATATATATACCACCTTGTTAGAAGCTAAACAAGTGTAACGTTTGTCAATCCCTAGGTTAAAACAATAAGCCAGCTCAAATTCAAAACCACACAGACTGGACTACATTCATCAGCAGGAAATGATACGATTTCCTTTTGAATAAGATATTCTAAAAAAATGAAAAATTGGAAGATAGTAATGTTGGTTTAGTATGTTGAAAGTATATTTGAGTAAGTTAATTTGTGATGATGTAAATATTGAGATTATAAATGGGGAATTTTTTCACTTAGTTTTTCATTTTTTTTTTTTTTTTGTGTGTGTGTTGTGTGTGTGTGTGTGTGGTGTTGTGTGGGGTGTTGTGTGTGTGTGTGTGTGTGTGGGGTGTGTGAGAAAATCCCATTTTTATTTGATTGTGAACTCAGACCATTTATATATAAAAATGATTATTGGAAAAAAAATATTGTTATTTTCTGAAATTAAAAAGTTAAAACTTTTTATATAGTTTTTATTTAATTTTATGTTAAATTTTATATATAAAATATTTTTAAAAGAAAGAATTATTTTTTATACTGAAAGTAGAAAACAAAGCCATTATTGGAAGAAAAGAAAAAATGTTACTAGAACTGTATTGATAAGCAATATTATTTTAAGGTATGCAAAGACCTCGACTATCTAGCAGGGAAAAAAAAAAAAAAAAATAAAAAAGTATTCCTTCTCCATCACTTAAAAATATTTACCGATTCCTCCCTTTCAAATAAATTTTCGCTCCGGCTCCGCTCGGTTCCAAGCTCATAAAAAATAAAAAAAAAAATTTGCGATGTAGTTCCGTTACTTTTCACTAAGCAGATCTGTTGGGAAGTAGGTAATAAAAACTTTATAAATACAATAAACATACAAAAAGTGAATTGCAAAATAAGTTATTAATAAGAATAAGCAAATAGGGTAAGACTACCTTGAAAAAAATAACATTGATAAATTTTGGGATAAACTGTAGGTAAAGAGTAAAAAAAAAAGTTATTCTCCCATCCTCTCTCTCTCTCTCTCTCCTCTCCTCATCGTCTCTCTCTCTCTCTCTCTCTCTCTCTCTCTCTCTACTACTCTCTCCAATTGTGAGTCATTAATACAAGCCTTGGAGGAGTCGGCATTTTTCGACTCGTCAGCTTCCCTTGTATTACGGTATCGAATGAAAAATAAGTTATAATATATATATATATATTTATATATATTATATATATAATATAATATAAAATATTATAATATATACTATATTTATATTATATATATATTATATATTATATATAATATACATATATATAAAAATAATATATATTATAATATATATATAATATAATTATTTTATATATATATAATATATAATATTATATACTATATATATAATATATATATATAGTATATAAATATATATTTATATATTTAATATATATTATATATAATATCATTATAGAGTCGAGTCATAGGCCAAAAGGTTATAAACTGTCCGGTACTTTCTAGTTCATCTTGACCCTCTGTCTTGCGCGCGATGTTGGTGCTTTACTCTTTTCTATAGGTACCGTAGCGGCAATAGTGCTTGAGGAACTTTCCACTCGCGTACCACCACCTTTACGTAGCCCTCGTAGCCACAAGGGGTGTTGTGTCTGCCCATGAGTTTTGTGGTGATATTAGTAACTCCAGACTTGCTTCGCTGCGGTGCTCCTTCATTTCCTGCCACATTCTGTTTCTGGTTGAATCTCTTCCATCTTCTGTGTTTCCTACTCAAGTTAATCTCCCCTCACTTTAAAGCCTGCTCCTGTGCTCATCTGCTGTAATTTGCGTTAGATGAATTATTTGAGGCGTTCAACACCCCCTCCTTGAATGGGCTCTGCCCGTGAGCGGCGGTTGACAAATGTAAATTATTATATATATATAAATATATATTATATATTATATATATATTATAATATATATATTATATATATTTTTATATATATATTTTATTAATATATTATACTTATATATATATAATATATATTATTATATTATATATATTATAATTTAAATTTGTAGTAAATTGTTTTCTTACTTATTTGACTACTAACATAAGATTACAACTATTTCTCCTTGTCACTTCCTTCACCTTCCCCCAAAAAAAAAATACCCTATCCCCCTCGTATCCATCATTATGCTACCCCATTCAAATATATCCTCCCTCTACGAGCAAATATTCGGATTTTGGTACTATTTCAAAGTTTTTAATAAAAAAAAATATTTTTATATATTTTTTTTTTATTCAATCAAAATTCATGTCGGACCACTCGAAAATTCTGAAAATTCAATGTTTAAACGCCATAACGGAATAACCGTCATAAACGTTATAACGTTTAGGATATTGCGCTTCACTTAAAAAAATAATAAATTAAAAAAATGCTTTCCATGCACGAACTTTTTGCATACTGTATATGATTATGCGTGTAATACCATACTACACACATAACACACAATATATATATATTATAAATATATATATATTAATAATATATAATATATATATTATATTATATATATATATGTAATATATATTATATATAATATATATATATCTATATATATATATATATATATATATATATATATTATATATAATATATTATAATATATATATATATATATATATAATTAATATAATATATTTTATATATAATAATATATAATATATATATATTATATATATAGTATATATATATATTATAATATACTATAATATATTATAGTATAATATTATATATATATATATATATTTAATAATATATATATTATATATATAATATATATTAATACTTTTAACGTCTTTATTCCCTATGCAGTGGTAACACTGGGGGATCAATAGGATAATCCGAAACTTTAAGGCCCGGCTATCCCAAACCACGCCACCAACGTGTTCGCAGTCGAGTTTAATTCTTGTTGACCCAGTAGATAAAACTCCAACGTGCTAACGTGGAGGTCTTGAACCAGCGCTCATCTGTATAGTGTATTACTCACCTATGATATCGATATAAACATAATTATATTATATATAATAATATAATATATATAATAATAAATAAATAAACAACATATATATAAAAACATTTAGATATATCTTATATAAAAACCACATTATTATAATTATATATAATGTGGGGAATCTCTTTTTATTTAGTTGTTTGTGTCGTGTGTGTGATGGTGTGTTGTGTGTGTTGTGGGTGTGTGTGTGTGCTATGTTGTGTGTAGGTGCGTGTGCGTGTGTGTTTCATGAGTGGTATATTCTGAAGTACATTCTTAAGAATTCTTACTTAAAACCCAGTTCGTAGAATTCTTCATCATCATTATGGCACACATATATCTTTTGCCGTTCATTGTATATTTTTAAATGCACCAACAACATTGGCCACCATTTGTTGATGTCATAACCATATGATCTGGCTTCATGTACATTTGCTTGAGGTATTCATATCTCTTGAGCTTCATATTGTACATTTATGCCGATTGTACGCATATGCATTCGTTGCTTCTTGCATATTGTCTTACGTTCCACACACCAGAAATAAAAGGTGAATTTTTGAATGTTTCTGGTGTGTTAATTAGTTATAGTTAATTAGTTTTAATTAAATTATCATTCCAAAAAAAAAAAATATATTCTCTATATATATATATATATTTATGTATTATTGTATTATAATTTATAATATATATATATATATTTATATATAATATATAATATATATATTTTACTAATATTTATAATATAATATAGTATATATATATTATATATTTATATTATATATATATAATATATTAATGAGTAGACATTGAGTACAATATCTTTGCAAAACGAGGTTGTAAATTGTAAAATGAGGTTTCCTTATCTAAGGACTCCCAACTTTGATGGATCATGTACAAGAATTAGCCCCATCATATTATATATAATATATATAATATATTAATATATTATATATATCATTATATATAATATATATATAGTTACTATATATATATATATTATATATATATATATAGATATATTATATATATATTATATATATTATATAGATTGTAGGGAATGAAGGGGTGTGTTTCCAGGAGGTCGAGTACCAGCAAGCACACTACATCCCTCTTGCAATGTATATAATATATATACATCGGTTCGCACTGGGGTGCACTGAAGTTCGTCGCCACACAGACAGCCCGGGCACAATTGAAATTTGTTGTCGCCGCAGCGCACGCACCACACAGGTACAACAGCTAATCGCAATATAGTATAATATATATAATATAATATTATATATATATATATATATATATATAATATATATATATATATATTATATATAAATATATATATATATTAATATATTATATATATATAGACTGACGGGAGAGAATGTCCACAATGGACAGGAAAGGGAAAAAGTGGTGCTGATGGATAACAAGAGGTCAAAGTAGTAGATTGATTTTTAGACAGATTATATTACTACTGACAGTACGGGAAGAAAAGAAGGCAAAGCATGAAGGAGGTATCGAAACAAGAGGAGAAGAAGCAGGTAAAGATGTTTAAGACGGAAGAATAACCTTAAAGCATTGAATGGTGTTTCCGTGTGAGGGCCGATTCATTGTTTATTTGGAATGAGATGAGAGAGAAGAGAGAGAGAAGAGAGTAGAGAGATGTGATAGAGAAGAGAGAGAAGAGGGAAGAGAGAGAAAGAGAGAGAGAGAGAGAAGAGAGGAGAGAGAATAGCCGTCTTAAAGATATAATGCAAAAAGTATTATAAAATTATGTAAGAAATCGATTTTATAAAACCTGTTTGTTTGTCCGGAAATGGGAGGAGGAGGTAAATAATTTATAAGTAGAATGTTTGTTTGAGGGAGTGGGGACAGAGAGAAAAGCGACAAAAAGATCTCGGAAAAAATGGAGAGGGAGTGTTAATATTAAGGTATTTTTGATACGGGTCTTTTTTTATAGAAATGAGGGAATATATATATATATATATTATATGATAATATTTATATATATATATATTATATATATATATTATAATTATATAATACTATATATAATTATA
>JABUQX010120498.1:0-15000 GCA_015478945.1 Trachelipus rathkii | reverse complement strand
TACAGTACACACAAGGCTAGTCCGAGGCTAGATGACGTCACCCGCTTAGAACGTTAGAGCTAACTTTCTAAGCGGTGAACATCAAAACTGTTATATAAGTTCGGCTCCCAAATTCTTTTTAAGATGTACTTTTAACATTTAACAAATGATCTCAATAGTTCGTTTGATTTTACCATATCCAGGTCACTACTAATTCTAGTGTTTTAATAAAGTAAAAACCGTGATTAATTGCAGTTCAAAGACCAATTTCCTTAAGGTGAATATTTAACCTTTTCTTGAATGAATTGATGTTGTCGCTGTTCACTATTTCATATGAAACACTATTGCACTTCTTAATTACATCGTAAGTGAAGAAATTCTTTACAATATTGGTTTGAAATTGTTTATGAGAAAGTTTTATGTCCATTATTTCTTGTTACATCATTAAAACCGTATCTAAAGAATTGCCTATTATCAATATTGTCAAATTTATTTAGTATTTTGAAAACTTCTATTAATTTTCCTCGCAATCATTTTGTCTCTAAAGAATGGATATCTAGTTCACGTAGCTGTTGTTCGTATGACCTACTTCTCAAGAAGAGGGAAGAAGAAGAAGAAGAAGAAGAAGAAGAAGAGAAAGAAAATACATATATATATATATATATATAATATATTATATATATATATATATATATATATATATTATATATATATATATATATATATATATATTATATATATATAATATAGTATATATATATATATATTATATATAAATATATATAGTATATTATATTATATATCTATATATATATATATAATTATATATAATTTATATATATATATATATTATATATATACTATAATATATATAATCATATTATATTATATAATATATATATATTATATATATTATTATATACTTATATATAATATATATATATATTATATATATAAATATATATATATATTATATATATATATATATTATATATTATATATATATATATATAGTTATGTGGTATATATTATATAATATATTATATATTATATATATATATATATATAGTATATATATATATATATATTATATATATATATATATATTATATTATATATATAATTTATAAAATATATATATATATATATAATATAAGTAGTAGGGCACATGTTTTCGGACTCTTGTGAACCAGCGACTTTATTTGAGCCTTTTCTGAACCGCGACCTTTATAGAATTATTACACTGACCTTGACCTTCTTTGGGCCTTTTACTTTTTGCCTTGACCTTATTTTCGGACAACCCTTTGGTCTCCATGGTCAAATTTTGCCCAAAGTTTTTACCTACCCTTGTCCTTTTATGGGAAGTCGATTTTTTGAGAACCCTAATTTTTTGAAAACCCTAATTTTTTGAAAACCCTAATTTTTGAGAACCAAATTTTTTGAGAACCAAAATTTTTGAGAAACCCAATTTTTTTGGCAACCCTTAGTTTTTGGCAACCCTAATTTTTTGGCAACACCTTCGAAGAAGGTTGCGCCAAACGGTTGTGTCAGCAACCGTTGTACGTATGGCCCCCTATTTTAGCCCCTCCTAATTTTTCGACCATGTGTCAATTTTTGCCCCACGGTAATTTTTTGTCCCCTTTGGACTTCCATGGGTCAATTTTGGCCCAAAAAACGTAATTTTAGCCCTACCCTTTGCTTACCATGGGTCACTTTTGCCACGGTAATTTTTGGCTTACCCTTTGTCTTCCATGCGTCAATTTTGGCCCACGGTAATTTTTGCCTACCTTGGTCTTCCATGGTCAATTTTTGCCCACTGGTATTTGGCTAACCTTTTGGTATTCCAAATGAGTCAATTTTGGCCACAATTTTGGCTACCCTTTGTCTGTCCATGGGTCAATTTTGACCCACCCTTAATTTTCGACCAACCCTTTGGTCTTCCATGGTCAATTTTGACCCACCCTAATTTTCGATCAACCCTTTGGTATTCCATGGGTCAATTTTATTGCCCACGGTAATTTTTGAGAAACCCTAATTTTTTTGAGAACCCTAATTTTTTGAGAACCCCCAATTTTTTGAGAACCCCAATTTTTGAGAACCCTAAATTTTTTGAGAACCCTAATTTTTTGAAACCTAATTTTTTTGAGAACCCTAATTTTTTTGCAACCCTAATTTTTTGGCAACCTTTATAAAGATTTATAACTTTATGTTGTGGGGCAACCCTTCGCAAGAAGGGTTGCGCCAAACGTTGACAGTCAAGCAACAACCGTTGTACGTATTACCCCCCTATTTATTACGCCCCCCTAATTTTTTCGACATGGGTCAATTTTTGTCCACGGTAATTTTTGGCTTCTTTATGGGGTTAGCCCGTTTTTGATGTCTTTACTTTTTTTGTCCTTGACCTTTTCGACCTTGACTTGCCATACTACCAATGGGTCAATTTTGGGCCCACGCCAAACTTTTGGCCAATCGTGTCCCACCCGTCACATATTTCGTTCTTAACTTGAACGCATGTTGATCTATCCTAACTTGGAACACCTACACACACACATACACCACACACACACACAACACACACAACACCCACACCACACACAACACAACACACACACACACACACACTACACTTATACACACACTTCACTATGCACTTATTCACTATAACACTTACATTTTTCCATAGACACTTAATATTACACTTATACTCACGTACAACACACCGACATCCCTTTGGTCGTCATGGGTCAATTTTTTGACCCACCGGTATTTTTTGTCTCCTTTAGGGGACTTCGCCCTCTTTTTGATGTACTTAACCTTTTTGTTCCATTGCCCCTTTGCTCCAAAGCTTGACAAATACCGTGGTTCAAATTTTGACCCACGCTACTTGATGGCGTTTGGATTGGTTCCCCAATCACGTAAGAAGTATCTAGTCTGTTCTATTAAGTGTTCTATCGAGTATTCTATGAGTGCCACGGTGAGCAGGCCAAGTGAGTTGCCAAGTGAGTTAGCCAATGGAGTGCCAATGAGTGCCAAGTGCAGTGCCAATGAATATGCCAAAGTGAGTCACATAGCTGCAATGAGTGCCAACATAGTGCCCAACTAGATGCCAACTTTTTTCAAGCCTTTTCTAGCCTCCCCTGAGCCTAGAGATAGCCCTAATATGGGTGTCTTCCCCTAGGTAATAAAGGTATGAGGCAATCGATTGGTGTAATATTATACAATTGCTAGAATGCCTTCCTACTATAGTTAGTAATTTTTATATAACACTTATAGCACTTACACTCTCCATAGACACTTACATATAACCATACTACCACTTACACTCAACCACACAAGGATACACTTACAACTTACATCACACACTCGATATTTTTGAATGCCTCAGCCATTAATGCCTCAGCAAGTTGAATGGCCTCAGCGATTAATGCCGCGAGCATGATGGCCTCAGCATTAAATGCCTCAGCATTGATACCTCAGCTTAATGTCTCAGCATTGATGCCGTCAACTTTGAAGAAGGTTCATCTTTGATGGACTCATCTTTGAATGAAAGCGTACAATCTTTGATACCATCGTATATTGTGATTCATCTTGATGAATCACCTTTGATGGCTCATCTCTACCACCCATAAAACAGAGTTAATATTAATGTCTTCCCGAAGGTTCATAAGCTGCCCACCAGGGCCCAGCAAGCCCCCTCCCACAGCAAGATGGAGGCCCCGCCACCCGCAGGTGCGACCCAGCCGCGTGAACGTAGAAAAACTATATATACTATAAGTCATTCATCTTTTATTTCATACTTAAAACACTTTTTTTTAAAAACATTTTCGCGAACCTAAAACTGTAATTCATTACAGACCTATTATTTAACACATATATTCATTAACATTATTTTTTACTTCATACATTTATTACTTAATACTTTTTAACTTTATAAATTTTAAAAACATTGTATGTAGAAGAAAAAAACCAGAGTCCGAATATAAACATTTTATTTTACTACAACTGCACGAAATTTTATTAAAAAAAAATTTGCGTTTTTATACCATCTAAAGCAGTAAATCCAGTAGAAATCAATAAAGGGTTGTAAAAAGCCTAACCACAAGAGGAGAGATTTAGTTATGCTTTTGTTTTACTCTTTTACTGCTTTAACTCAATGTTTTTCTGACTTTTATCATGTTTTACTGCTTTAAACTCATATGTTTTACTGCTTTTAACTCATATATTTATTACATTACATACCTTAAAGCAGTAAATCATTAAATCATAGACGCGTCGCTTACCTAACAACTAGGGGATTAGTATGCTTTTGTTTTTAGCTGCTTTACTGCTTTAACTCATGTCTTACTGCTTTAACTCATTGTTTTACTTCGCTTATAACTCATATGTTTACTGCTTTAACTCACAATATTCATTAAGACATACATACCTATAAAGCAAGTAATCAGTAAATCATAGAGGGTACCTAAACACCCAAAGGGAGGGAATTAGTATGCTTTTGTTTTACTGCTGTTACTGCTTTAACTCAGTTTTACGCTTTAACTCAGTTTTTACTGCTTTAACTCATGGTTTACTGCTTTAACTCATTTAACCTTTCTGCTTTTACTGTTTTAACTTGCTGCTTTACATGCTAATCATATATTTAATTACATTATGATTTTTTATTTTTATTTCTTTTAATGACTTTTTATTTATTTTTATTATTATTTTTTATTATTTTTAATTATTATTTTTATTATTTTTATTAGTTTTATTTTTAATTAATTTTTTTTACTTAGTGTTATTTACTTCATGGCTATTGTTATTATTAGTTATAGAACAACAATACACACCACACACACACACCACACACACACACACACACACACACACACAACACACACACCACACACCACAAACTCATACACTTATACACACAATTCACTCGATGACAATTTATCACACACATTCAACTATGGACACTTACATTTACCCATAGACCCTTACACATTTACACTTATACACAGGCGGTCACACACACACACACACACAACACAACCCACACACACACACTATACACTGTTACACACGTTCACTATGATTACTATATACACCACATCACTATGACACTCTACATTATATTCCAATAGACACTTACCTTTAATACACTTACACTCACACACAGATTTTACTTACACTCACCAGGATTTACTGACACTCACCACACAGGATTTACTACAACACACAGATTTTTCATTACACTCGCACACATTATTTACACCACACACAACACCAAACACACACACAACACACGACACTCACTTACAATTATATAACGTTATAATTTATTAAAACATTTATGTTTTAATTTAAACAGTCGTCATTTATAATACCATTCAAATATACACTTAAAATAATGCAAGTTTCTTAAAACTTCTATAAAAAATCAATCATTATCTATGAACAAAGAATTTATTATTAACTGTAAACTTGTTTGTTATATAGAATTTATATAAAACTATCAAGTTTTAAAGAATAACTTTTACTAAATTACTTATGAAATTTTAATTAAAAAACATATAGTTTTACGTACCTTAAAGCAATAAATCAGTAAATCAGAAGGCCAGCCCCTAGCACCCTCTACATCAAGCTATGCCACGTTTTTTCTATTGACTTACTGCTATTACTCATTCCTTAGCCATGTAATTAGTATAAAATAACAAAATAATTCTTCTCTGCTAACATAAGATGTATTTTATTTTAAAATCATTCTAATTTTATTTAAAATAACAATTATCACTTACATTTATATTATCACTCGATGTTAACTTAAAAATATTTCAAGTTTTTTAAATAATTCGGGTTTTCTTTATTATTTATGTATTATTATCTATCGTACATTTGACAATCCTCAAAACGAAAACAAACCAACCGACACTCCTTACAGATACGAAACTGACCTCTCTCTGTAAACATGTGTTGAAATAACTACTTTTAGGTCTAAATTTTAGGATAATCCTTTTGTCGTAACACGGGGGCGATAGTTTAAGCCTTATTTCAGGAACAAAATTTTGCATTCAAACTGACCTGTTTCTATAAAATGTCGTGCCAATAACTACGTTAGGCCTACATTTAGGCACTAAATTAGGATAACCTTTTTTGTAGACGGGGCTAATTTAATCCTAAATACAGGTCAAAAAGGTAGATTCCCGTTATAGACAAGAATCAATTGTTATTATCATTTTTTATAAATATTTCAAACTGAAAATGCTGGGGGGAATTTCAGGAAGATCCTTTAAGCAGGTAAAAAAGAAATGTTTTCCTTACTTGTGATTGATCGGGGTAATCCGTATCTCTATATGACCTCGTATGGGATTGGTCGAGAATTATTTTATCGACTTTTGAAAATTAACTTTGTTCTTTAAACTTGTATTTGAGCAGGTGTGTGTTTTATTATCTTTTAGACCCAAACTCATTTTAAAATCGTAGTCATTTTAGCTGTTAAGCGGTGCACAAGTTATTCTGATTTGTATTGAAAGTGGTTTTTTATTTTTACTAAGTATATATCTTTATAATAAATACTTACATTTAGGAATAAATAATTAATACACGAGTTAATAATCTACTCGCAACACTCAGCATAAGCCCCACCCGCAAAAGGCAGCCAACCGCAACCGCTGGGCGTCCCGCCGCTGTCCCCCGCCCGCCGGCGTCCCCGCCCGCCGGCGTACCCGCCCGCCGCAGTCCCGCCGCCGCGTGCGCCCGCAGGCGCAATATTTCCGCGTTATATCGCCCCGCCGAGTGCGCCCGCAGGCACCATATCCCCGCGAATGAAATACTATATATATAATATAATATAATATATAATATATATATTATATATATATATATATATATATATATATATATATATTATAATATATATATATATATATAGTATATATATATACTATATATATATATTGTGTGTGTGTGAGTGTAAGTGTCTAGTGCGTGAACATAAGTGGTTCTATGGTGTATGGTGGCGTTGTGTGAATAAGAATATAGTGATCAATTTGTTTTTGTGGACTTATAAAAAAGTGTAGGATGTAAGTGTCTATGGTAGAGTGTAAGTGTCTTATAAGATGAATCATCAATATAGTTGGTATCAAAGATGACGCCATCAAGATAGGCACCTTCAAAGATGAACCACCAAAGCTTGAGGTATCAAAGCTAAGTTATTAAAGCTGACGCATCAAAGCTGAGCATCAAAAGCTGAGCTCAAAGTTGAGGCATCAAAAACTGAGGAATCAAAGTTGAGGCATCAAAACTTTGAGGCATCAAAGTTGAGCATCAAAAGCTGAGGCATCAAACGTTGAGGCATCGCAAAATATCGAGGTTAGTGGGTGGCGTAATGTGTAAGTGGTGAGATGTGTGCTGTGGTGTACTGTGTGTGTGTGCGTGTGTGTGTCATTTATTCTTCTAATAATAATAACAATAGCATGAAGTAAATAACACTAAAGTATGATAAAATAAAATAAATATGTTTTTTTAAAATAATACGCTATATGTGTAAGTGAGTGTGCTCGTGTGGTGTGTGTGTGTCGTGTGTGTGTGTGTGTGTGGTGTATGTGTGTACTAAATAATAATAACAATAGGCTTGTAAGTATAAGAATAAAATAAAAATAAAATGTTTTAATAAATTATACGTTTTATGTGTAAGTGGTGTGGTGGTGTGTGTGTGTGTGTAGTGTGTGTGTGTGTGGTGTGTATGTGTGTTCTAAAATAATAAAATCAATAATAACAATAGGCCGGAAGTAAATAACACTAAGTATACGGCGAACGCGGAAATATTGGCGGCCTGCGGGCGCACGCGGCGGCGGGGACGCGGCGGGCGGGAACGCGGGCGGAGCAGGCGAACGCGGCGGACGCCCCGCGGGTGCAGGGGATTGGCTGCCTTGCGAGTGGGCTCATGCTGAGCCCTGGTGGTTAGCTTAATGAACTAGTGAAATAATTATTATCTACTCTAGTGAAATTAATAATTACTCCTCCTCAATGTAAGTATTTATGATAAATATGATATACACTTAGTAAAATAAAACACTTTCAATACAAATCAGATAAACTTCTGCACCGCTTAAACACTTAAATGACCATATGATTTTAAAAATCGAGCGTTTGGTCTAAAAAGATAATAAAAACACACACCGCTCCAAATACAAGTTTACAAGAACAAAAGTTAATTTTCCAAAAGACGATAACATAATTCTCGACCGAATCACATACGAGGATCATATAGAAGATAAGGAATTTCTACCGAACCAATCACAAATAAGGAACAAACATTTCCTTTTTACCTGCTTATAAGGATCTTACCGATCCAGCATGTTTCGGATTTTGAAATATATTTATAAAAATAATAATAACAATGAATTTATTATTGTCGATACGGGAATTACCTTTTGAGACCTGGTATTAAGGATAACATTAGCCGATCATACAAAAAGGCTATATCTTAATTTAGGCCTAAATTTAGGGCTAACTAACGTACTTATTGCACCACATTTTACAGAAAAAGGTCAGGTTGAAATAATATATTTTGACCTGGAATTAGGGCTAAAATCGCCCCGGGTTACAAAAAGGATTATCCTAAATTTAGCCTAAAGTAGTTTAATTTCAACACATTTTTACAGCAGAGAGCAGTCAGTTTCGTATCTGTTAAGGAGTTCGCGGTTGTTGTGTTTTTCGTGATGAGATTTGTCAATGTACATAGGATAATCAATAATAATAATAAAGAAAACACGACTTCATTTAAAAACTTGAAAATTTATAATGTTCTTTAAAACAGTATAGAATGTACAGTGAATACATTGTTATTTTTAAATAAAAATTAGAATGAATTTTAATAAAATACATCTTATGTTAGCAGAGAAGAACTCATTTTGGTATTTTATACTTATTACATGGCTAAAGAAGATGTAAAGCAGTAAGTCAATAGAACAAAAACGTGGCATAGCTTGATGTAGAGGGTGCTAGGGGCTGGCCTACTGATTTACTGATATATTGCTTTAAGGATACGTAAAATATATGTTTTTTACTAAAATTTCATAAAATTTTAGTAAAAGTTATTTTAAAACTTGATAGTTATAAAATTTATAAACAAAAAGTATTAACAGTTAATAATAAATTCTTTGTTCAAAGATAATGATGATTGTATTATAAGAGAGTTTTAAAACAACTTTGAAGATGAATCTTTAGTGTATATTTGAATGAAGATAAGATAAATGTACGTGTTGTAAATTAAAACATAAAATGTTTTAATAACATTATACGTCATATGTGTAAGTGAGTGTGCATGGGTGTACGTGATGTGTGTGTGTGTGTGTGTGGCTTTGTGTGTGTGTGTGTGTGGGATGTGTTGTAGTGTGTAAATCTGTGGAGTGTAAGTAAATCTGTGTGTGTAAGTAAATCTGTGTGGGAGTGTAAGTAAATCTGTGTGAGTGTAAGTAAATCTGTGTGTGAGTGTAAGTGTAAATGTAAGTGTCTAGGGATAAATGTAAGTGTCATAGTGAATGTGGATGTAAGTGTAAGTGTACACTCACCATAATGATAAGTGTGTGTGTGTGTGTGTGTAGTAGTGACCGCATTGTGTATAAGTGTAAAAATTTTTTTGTTGTAACAGGTTTATTTATTTATTGGGGGGGTTTTTCTTGATTTGGGTAAATGTAAGTTGTCATATTGAATGGATGTATAAGTGCATAAGTGAAATTTGAGTATAAGTGTAAAGTGATTGTGTGTGTGTGTGTGGTGTGTGTGTGTGTGTGTGTGTGTGCTTGCTGTATGTGTGTTTCTACATAATAAATAACAATAGGCATGAGGTAAATAACACTAAGTATAATGAAAGTTTATTGCTATATAAGAAGGACAGTAAAAGACATAATCGAAGACATACTTTTACTATTTAAAAATAAATAGAAAGATAAGTATTAAAACAAAATAAAAAAAACATAATGTTAAGCTACAATATAACTTCACGTTTAAGGAGGAGTAAAGACAGAAACCAGTTAACAATAGTAAGCAGAAAAGTTAGGTAAAGCAGCGGGTCTCAGCAGAAGGTTATACAAGCAGTAGTGTAAAATCAGTAAAGGATGGGAAGACAATTAAAGAGACCATAAGTGAGCATGTAAAAAAGAATGGAGTATTATAGGACGTTTATTGCTGCATATAAGAATGAAATTAAAGACAAATAGTAGTAAGATTCCTCTCGTCCATTCTGAGGGTGTCTAGATGATAGAAACAACGTGCTCACCAGAATGTTTGATAATAATTTAACAGCTGACTCTCGTTGTAACGGACATCGTTATTACCGGTGATCACTTGGCTCTCTTAAGGTATACTGGCTCGAATGAATCTAATATACGGATGTTGAGTTACCAGCAATGCGGTTGACAAAACATATAAGATATACAAACCAAGCCACCACCAATTTTACGATTGAATTTTCTTAAATTACTTCGACATGAGTTAAATAAAGCAACTGTTTAAATTTAATCAATTATGAGATGATAGCTCGAGTGTTATTAGCAGCTATATATCCAGATTAGAATTCTAAGCTCCATTTGTCCTTACTCTTCTTAATGTTTAGTGTTATATGTGTCTACTCATCCTATTTAGTTTACTGATATTATATTTTTAAATAGCATGTGAGAGTAGTGTTGTAATTTTATTTGTCTTATTAGATAAAGAATTAAATTTCTCCTTACAGTTGTTAGCAATAAACAATATAAAAGATGTCTCTGTATTAAAAAACACTATTAATCAGGCCACTCTTGGTTTTTTTTCTTTATCACAAGCGAATACTACAGTTTAATCTTGATAATAGAAATATTTACTTACAACTATAAAAACTATTTTACGTAAAAAGACTCTTAAGTAAAACAGATACTGTACCGCAGATAAATTGTGATCAACCAAAAGAACTCAAATAGATAAAAAAATAAAAATTTTTTAATTAGTGGTAGATAATAGTATTATACTTAGGTCGTTAATTGAAGTTACTGTAACAATTTATATGTTTTATTGTTTTTCTCAAAGGGGGAATGTTTTTAATAAAGAAATGTTTCTAAGTAATGAAATAAAATGAAGACTATAGTATATTATATTTTTTCATTCCGCGGGCGCGGTTTCCACACGCGGGTGCGGGGCCCCATCCTTTGCGGGGATATTTAGAGGGTGTGCTTGCTGCCTTGCTGTAGTGTGGGCACGTTATGATCCTAGAGTTTAGACAAAAGATGAGTCATCAAAGCATATGCTACATTGAGATCATCCAATCAATATAGGGTTTTAATCAAGATGAACTTCAATCAAAATTGATGACGTTCATACAGAATAATGATATGGGTCAATTAACATAAAATTGAGTTTGTCGAAGGTGTATGTGACGTCTGATGAAAGTGCTGTATGAATATAATACAACTTGTTGTAATTAGAGATGTTAGGTCTAATAAATATAGTGCTCTCCAATGTGTGGCATAAGCTGGTGCGCACGTGATCTTCTATGTGCGCGTATTGAATTTTGTGCTAAGTGCTATATAAGATCAGCTCTATATAAATTTTTACTCTCGTCGATAGTTAGGAAGCCATTCTCGTAAGCATCTTATATTTTAGATATATATTTCGACAATCAGAATATTCTTACTCAATAATTTTATTAATCTACTTAAAGAGATGTATTTGAGCGTAGAGACACCCACTTATTGCATGTGATCTTGGAGCTGAGTTTTAGCTGAGCCATATTTCGTAAGGCTTGAGTGGATGTATGGCTTTAGAATAATATAATTGCATATGATATACAAAACGAATGGCATCAGCTTTAATTAAGGATGGCAGCTCGCGCACGTACGTGTGTCGATAGATCTTTGCAACCCCACACCTTAGGCTACATATAGTGTGCGCAGCTCATCTACTTCTTCAAATTCAAGTTGGTCTATACTACATCTTTAGGTCATTCACTCTATCATGGCTCTACTACTTTATTCTCTCATCAGCACTGGGCTATCTCATTCACACATCTTCTGGGCACTACATACCTGATAGTAAATATCTAAAAAAATTTAGTGACCGAAAATACAATCTATGATAGAAAATATATTTTAAATAGAAACAAATCTGAGGGTCACAATATACTACGTGTGTCCGCATCTGGCTAACCCATTCCACGCATACTACGTTAGCCGTGGTCAGAAATTGAGTCGATTATATAAGAGACTAATGGCAAGGTCTTAGAACGAACCGAACCAATAATCAAATAGACACAACTGGATTCACCCAGTGTAAGACATCAAATGAGACAAAGGTGGCCTTAATTTCCGTAGTCCTCCCTAAAGGAAAGGCAAAAACTTAATTACCGTTGGTCCAAATTGACCCATGGTATACTTATGCTGAGGGTAAAGGCGCCGAAATATCTTTGTCAAACAATAGGGTAAATACATTCTCAAAAAATTAGGGCTAGAGTCAGCCTAAAAGGATGCCTTCTAAAAATACCGTGGGCCATAAAATGAACCCTAAATGTATATGGCAAAGAGCTTAAGCCCGAAATCATCATTGGCCAAACCAAGGGTATAAAAAGAACATCAAATAATATAGGGCTAAGTCCCTCTAAAGGAAGTGAATCAAAAATTACCGTGTGAGGCAAGAAATATATGACCATTAGAAATACCAAATAAGCGGTTGATACGAAATATTAGGTGTGTAGGATCAAATAGACTAATGGTGAAGACCAATATGATTTTGTACTGAAAGTTGATTAGGTAATGGGTCTAAAAATTACCATTGGAAGACAAAGAGTATGCCAATGAAAATTATATACGTGTGGCCAAATTGTACCTCAATTGGAAGACCAAATATAGTAATGACAAAAATATACCGTGAGGCCAAAATATTGAATCCATCATGAAGACCCATAAAAAAGGGTAGGCAAAAATACTAATACGTGAGGCCAAAGTTTGACCCATGGAAGACCAAAGGGTAGTTCCCATAATCACCGAGCGGCAAATTGTATAACCCTAGAAGGACTAATAGCGTAGGCAAAATTACCGTGGGCCCAAAAATATGTCACCAAATGGATAGGTATAATCCACAAGTAGGTATTAAGACCATAAAATATATATGACTCGTGGTCCCAAAAGACCCATGGTGAGAATGATCAATAAGGTATGCTCAATAAAATATACCTGTTAGAGCAGAAAAATATAGACCTAATGGTAATTCAGAAAATTAGGGCGTTACATAATTAAATGTGAGCCAACAGTACTAGTATACAACGCGTATTGCTGACGTACTAAACCGTATTGGTACTCAAACCTCATTCTTCGAAGGTGTTGCCATAAAATTATAGGGTTTCCAAAAATTAGTGGTTGTCTCTCTAAAATAAATTTGGGTTATCTCAAAAAATTTGTGGTATAGTTCTCAAAAATTATATGGGTTATATATCATACATGTTCTTCAAAAAATTATATATAAGAGCTATGGATATTCATTCAAAAAAAATTATAGATTGCTATTCTCAAAAATAAATTTAGGCGTTCTCAAAAAAATTATAGAGTATATATATAAGTACTAGACAATAATCATGTATAGTCATACTATCAAAAAAATTACTCACTCTATCTATCCCCTAAAAGGACAAGAGGCCAATATATATATACATATATAGTATATAATGTAATAAAATTGTGTGAGGGCCAACAATTTAGACTACATTGGTATATAATATATATACATAAATAGATCCAACAGCGTATATATACGATACTATATATATATTGGTCGAAGAAAGTATCACAAGGTCTCTCTCACCTAAGGCTGCCACATTCCCACACACACTCATGAGAATTGATATAGTTTTGAAATATAATTAAAGCGCGGTGAGTTCATATTATAAAGTTGGTCAAAAGGTCAACGGTTTAAATAAAAAATCAGGTCTCGCGTCTTATGGTAATATTTTTTGAACGTACAAAGATGGTTGTAGCTGCATCCTATTATCTGCCTAAGAAAGAATGAAAATTATTGTATTTTATTTATTTCTATTATTTTAGACAACGCATCTGATGATGAGATTTTGTATTAGTGAATCTCTATTAAACAGCACATCAGAGGTTAAAGGAGCCGACGCAAGAAACATATGGGAAATGGAGGATTAATTTTTCAGCAAGAGAAGTAGCCTCATATTTATACTAAAGATTAACTTCTCGAGGATAAGACATTACTGCTGAAAATTTTCTTATTGTTTGATTTTTTGTATATCTGGATAAGACGCCAGCTACATGACTCCCTCAACGTACCGACAGAGGCTTCAAACAAATAAGTAGCAGTGACCACCTTGTAATTTTAACTTAAAGTAGAAGTGCAATAACCTGAACATTTCAGACACAATGCCAAAGATGTTGACATTATTATCAAAAAATTAGAATTTAGTAAGAATTCCAGCTATTGAGATAAGGTAAGACAGGAATTAAAATTACTATAATGTGCATCCAGATTTTTTAAGTAATAACTAAATGTAAGAATATGGTATAGTTTTATATTGATATAAGTTGTGCATTGAAGAACAGTAGATATAGGATTCCCCAGGCTGAATATAATATGGATTAATATAACTCAGAGTCACAAAGCTGTATTCCAGCATTGTGAGGGAAAATCAAGACCTACTGTGATTGTCTTTATAATTACCACTGCAGATATAGTTAAATTGATCGCTATCTAAGGAGCTTCGATTTCTGCCTATAAACATAATTTATTATAATAATAAAGCATTTCTGAGTATTTAGCATTAGTGTACGCCCACCATATATTGTGTAAGAAGCTAATTCATAAAACAGTTTTATTGATATTTTTAAAATAGACTAACAACCACTGCTCACTTCTAGTATATTCCGATAAATATCTTTAAAAAATTTTCTACTCTCAGAACTGTATAATATATACTATATCGTAGGTGTGTCAGCTAACAAGACCAAAATATACAAAACTGCGATCATATTATATATTACGTTCTTATCCTCTCCC
>JABUQX010120497.1:0-21539 GCA_015478945.1 Trachelipus rathkii | reverse complement strand
CTTGCTTATCTTACTTTGGCCCTCTTACAACACCTCATGTTACTCATTTACTGCTTAAACTTCAGTCTGGGTTACTAAGCAGATATCAGTCTTTTTAAACTTATTAAATAGTTTGAGGCAAAGGCTTATTTTGAATACCACTCCAACATGACGAATTTTATTTAAATAAAAACAAAATTGTACAATATTTAAATATATAAAAAATCAGTAAATAATTTCAATAGAAGGGTGTTTACCTAGACCAACCCTTTCAGGCGGGATCTTGAGTATTCTGCCTTTACTGTTTTTACGTTTAGAATTTACCTTTCTAAAACCTTTTCATGAAAACGAACTCTTTTTGCTTTAACTCATGTATTTACTGCTTTAACTCAGTATAGGTTTACTTTGCCTTTTAAAACTTCCACACACTGATACATTCTCCGATTTGATACTGCGCCACCTTCGGAGTCTAGGGAAATGGGCAGAAATCCAAAATAGAAGGTTTAATAATGAGTGAAATTGAGGAGTGTTTTTTTTGCGGTTTTTCCTATTAAAAACGTGCTTTTTTTTTACGCGTTTTTAAAGAAACTCAATTGTTTTTACTGCTTTAAACATTTTTCTGTTTTACTGGCCTCTTAAACACTTATTCCCTGTGCTCTTTTTTTACTGTGGCTTGTAACTATTTTCTTCTTTATTATATGTTAGGCTCTCTCTCTCTCTGAAATACATGGAAAACTTTTAGCTTTACAAAAGAAAAATAGACACATTTTTTCTCTTAAAAATTATAGTTATTTTTTATTTGGCTTCTTTTATTACCTTGTTATTTATTTTTTGAGATTTGATTTATTTTTATTTTTATTTTTTTATTATTATTGTTTATTATTTTTTTATTAATTTTATTTTATTTATTTTTTATTTATTAACTTTTAGTGTTGAAAACTTTTTTACTCTTCATTGGGGCGCCTTTGTTGATATTTATTTTAGGGACACCCAAACACAACCACCACACAAACCCCAACCACAAACACCACACCCCGAACACCCCACACAAACCCACCCCCACAGCCCCAACTTTACAAACTTATTTTACCCACCAAAACATTCCACTCATTGACACTCTTATTTACAACACCATTTTCACTATCGGGGGGACCCCCACTTTTACATTTAACCCATAAGGGGGACACCTTGGTTTACAATTTTAAAACCACCTATTACACATTATGTATACTGGCGATGGGTCCACAACCCACCACCCCAACAACAACCACTTACACACCTGATACCAAACACATTCTTCACATGACCTACTTTATTACCCCACCATAACATTCCCACTTATGGACACTCTACATTTTTATTTCCATATTTTAGGGGACACTACAAATTTACCCACTTTACACAATCCCAACCCCACCACAGATTTACTTACTACTCAACACAAAAGACATTTTTTATCTTACACTTTTTCCCCACACCGCACAGGATTTTACTACCAACAGCCACATGATCTTTTACTAAACACTGTCGCCCCACCCAGCCAGATTATTACAACCAACAAACCACCCCACCCCACAACACACACACCCAACAACCCACACCCCCCACCACAACCCCCAAAAACAACCACACCCACCAGCCAACACCAACCCAACCCACCCACACCCCACAAACCCCCGAGCGGCACCCACTGACCAGACAAAACTTTAAACGTTCGAACTTAAAAAAACAACAGTATATGTTTTTAATTTAAAAAACTTGTATATTTTTTTTCGTTAACTTTATCCAAAATTTAATAAAAACTAAGAGAAAATACGTTCATAGAAAGCTTTCTGTGACACCACACTTCGAGCTCACATTACAACCTACTCCGAACTCACATTATCCTCTTGGAAACAAAAACCAGCAGAAAAGTATATATTATAATAAACTGTTAATTACTTTTACTAGGGTATACCCAAAATTTTATAAAACATAAATATTTCTTTCTTCTTTTAAATGTTTTTAGACAAAATAACTTTGTACGCTCACAAACAAGAAAAGACAATTTTAATGGCGAGACAAAAAATTATCTTTGGCGAGTCGTTATGAACGAACCCAACAACAGCGCGCGAACCAAACAAACAACTACGAGAACTCACTCAGCAATTTCTCCTACAGTTACACACTGCGCGTAGAATGAAAGCCAACGCCAAATACACAACAAAAGTGGTAGACGTACAACGTGCCGAACTACAGGGTCGCTTTATAACGATCACCGCACCGGGTCCAGAAAACAACAAAACAGGGCAGCCTGCCGATAGTGGAGGCCCCCCCCACCAGACCCCATCCTCTACCCCCGGATCATCCCACCACCACACCCGTAGCCTCATCGCGACCACGACACAACGATACAGGCCACCAAGCCAGAGCCATTACATGGCCGACACCGGGTGAACTGATGTAATCTACCCCTAACTTTACCTTTTTTAAACTGGCGCTTTACATTCCCAATTCTTTTGAGGCCATTGTAATAACAAGTTTATAAAACCAAATATAAAAAACCAAAAAATTTACAATTTCAATTCTCTTGCTTACCAAAATGCAAACAACCCATTAAAACAAACTATTGATGATCATATTTATTTAAAAAAAAAGTCATTTTCCTTAAAGTTTTTTTATTTAAAAAAAAAAAATAATAAAAACCAATTTTATACAACTTAACATTTATATTTATTTCCAATATATGGTTTAAAAAAAACTAAATTGAAAATTTAATTTTCAAAAGTTAAATATTTAAAATTCTTTTCATAGTTTTGTCTCTTTATTATTATTAATTTTATTTAACTTCATGTTGTCTATTTGGGACAATCCATTCCACCCGAGAAAAAAACAAACAAACCAAAAACCCAAAAACCCGCCACTCCTTACAAGATTTACGGAAAAAAAAACTGAACCTCTCCTCTGTTTAAAAAATGTGTTGGGGGAAATAAAAACTTTAACTTTTAGGGAATTCACAAAAAAAAATTTATAAGGGGGGGGGATAATCCCTTTTTGTTTGAAAAGAAAACCCGGGGCCCGAATTTTAAGCCTTAAAGTTCCAGGTTCCAAAAATTTATATTCAAAACCTGACCCCTTTTTCTGTACAAAATGTGGTTTGCAATAAACTTTTACGATTAGGGGCCTTAAATTTACGGGCCTTAAAGAATTGTTTAGAATTTTAAATGGCCCTTTTTTTTGTAGGACGGTTTTATTATCTTTAATCCTAGTTTTTTAACAACGTCCAATGACATCAGATTAAAAAAACCACAGCAGCAAAGATTTTCAATTGTTATTATTAATTTTTTTTATTCTTGTAAATTATATCTTTCAAAAAACTTGAAAAAACATGCTGGGAATCCCCCGTAATGATTCTCCTATGGTTAAGCAGGTTGAAACAAAGGGAGGAAGGGACATGTTTTGCTCCATTACCTTGTTTTGATTATACTAGGACCGCGGGCAGTAACAAATTTCCTTATTCTTCTATAATCGACCTTCGTTATGGGATTAGAGCTCACAGCGAAGAGAATCTCTTTCTTATCGTGTCCGTTTTGGAAAAAATCTAGACAACTTTGTATTTCTTATAACACAAACCTCTTTAATTCTTGGATAAAAAACCAGGGCAAAGGTGTCGATGTAGTAGATCTTAGTCTAGTAAGTCTTGCTTTAAGACCCTCAAAAAACCCGATCCATTCCATTTACCAAAAACCATCACTTCATCTTTCATTTTCAACTTTTACGAACCTGTGGTTAATGGACTTATGACCCACCCAGAACCACACACAGACCGTTTACCGTATTCTGCATTTGTTATTTAGCAAAAAAAAGCCGTGCGCTATTTAGATTTATTTTTAAGACTAAGTGTAATATCGAACCATCACATTTCAATAATCAAAATACTTTTCACATCTACCATACTGACGGAACTTAATCTATCTCAATTTCCACAGAGAATAAGATTAAATAAATTTAATTCAACTAGTTTCATTAAGGCTTACCAACCCCACCAGGGGGGGGAACCTTCAAAGCATGAAAGCCCCACCCGGCAAAGGCAGCCAAACCCCCGACACACCCGGCTTTGGGGCGTCCCGGCCCGCCTCCCCGGCCCGCCCCCCCGGGCCCGGTCCCCCCGGCCCGCCCAAACGGTCCCCGCGGCCCGGGCCGCGTCCCCGCCCGCCCGCGTTCCCCGCCCGCCGCGTGCGGCCGCAAGCGCAATATTTTCCCTTCCACGGAATTTGAAAACATATATATATTATATAATATATTTCTATTTCCCTCACCGAATGGAAAAATATCACTCATTAAGATCATATAATATAATATATATATATCATCATACTATATTTTTAGCTAATATATATCTATCTACTACATATATATATCATATATAATATATTAATATATATATATAATTATATTACAAATATATGAATTTTACTTTAGCGCTATTAAAAATACCATAGTCATACCTATTTTATGTAATATTATATTATAAATTATTTATAACTTTATCATTTTTTATTATTAAGAATATAGAATATATATATATATAAGTTATAATATTTATATATATATTTTTAATATGAAATATTTTATATGTTGTTGTGTGTGTTTGTGCAAAGTGTTAAAGTGGTCTATTTGTGGGAAAACCCATAAAGTGTCTATGTGTATTGTTTTGTCGTTTTTGTGGTGATAAGTTAATTTCCATTTAGTGGTATGTGTGGTAATTTTAGTTGTAAGTGGTATCGAAAGTGTTTATTGGTAAGTGGATACACACTTGTGAATTCATTAAGAAAGAATTTTAATCAAATTAATTCTTATAGCTAGGTGGTATCCCAAAAGATTGGGACGCCCATTTTCAAAGATGGGATTTTATCTACACTATGAACGGATTCGTGTGCTGTGAGCTTTTACAGAAACAAGCCTAAGTTTTTATTTAATTAAAAGTTGAGGCATTCAAAAAGCTTTGAGGCATCCAAAAGCTTGAGGCATCAAAAGTTTTTTGAGGCATTCCAAAAAAAAGCAAGAGGCATCAAAAAAGGTTTGGTAGGCATTCTTTCAAAAAAACTTGGGGGAGGCATTCAAAAAGGTTGAAAGGGCATTCTCAAAAAGCTGGAGGGCAATTCAAAAAAGTTGAGGGGGCCATCCAAAATATCGGAGTGCGGGTCGTTTGCGTTATGTGTTTAAAGTTGGTAGGTTGTGTGGTTGCTGTGTTGTGTTGTGTGTGTGTGTGCATGTCGTTGTTTCTTAAATTTAATAAATGAGATTCGTATATGAATTTTTGAAAAGTTAAAAAAAATAACCACTAAAAAAGTATAATTTTAAAAAATTCTAAAAAATGGTTTTTTAATAATCAGTTAGTAAGGGTTAGTTAAGTTTAAAAGTTTTGAGCTGTGCGGTGATGTTGTGTTCGTGGTCGTTGGTGTGTGTACCGGCTGTGTTGTGCTTGTTCGGTGTGTCTGTGTGTGGTGTTGGTGTGCTTTTCTGTGTTTGTGTCGTTTTTGTGGGCATCTGTATCGGTGTGTCTTCCTTACACAAGTAAATTTCTAAAATTTACAATTTAATTAACATAAATTACTTTAAATTAATAAAAATAACAAAAATGAAAAAAAAAAATCTGCTAAATTTTAATCTAAATTTTAATAACGTTATATGTGTAAAATTGTGTTAGTTTGTGTGGTGTTGTGTGTTTTATGTGTGTGTGTGAATGTGGTTGTTGTAGGTGTATGTGTGTTCTTAAATATATATATATACCAATTTTAGGCGTGAAGTTTTAAAATGTTGAACACTTAAAAGCCGTTTGGGCGCGAGTACGCGAAATTATGCGCCTTTTTGCGGGCCGAGCACGCGGCGGGCGGGTGTTGGGCGGGGAACGCGGGAAAAATTTTATTGCGCCTTTTCTTGCGAGGGGCGCGCTACGCTCGGGCGGGCAGGGGTCGGGACGCGGGGGCCGAGTGCGGGGTTGCGACGCGAGCGTGGCGGGGGAAAACCCCCGCGCGGGACGCCCCAAAGCGGGTGCGGGCGGCTTTGGCTTTCTTGGGCCTTCATGCAGGGTGCGGGGGCTACCATGCTGAAGTCCTGGGTCGAGTTTAAAGTGGCTCTATGGGGAAAACTAGGTTGTGAATTATTACATTATTTATTGTATTTTTCTAGTGGGAATTTACAATTATTCAGTGTACGTTCCAATTTGTAAGTATTTTTATTATTTAAAATCATTCCATAGCATTCATATTGCCATCCTAGATTTTTAAAAAAAAATTCTAAAAACAACTACTCTTTAAATTTTACATACAAAAAATTCAACGATAAGACTTTGTGCACCGGCTAACAAGCTTTACAAAAATTTAGGGGCGGGAACTATGATTTAAAAAAAAAATGGCAGGTTTAGATGGGATATTATTATTCAATTACCAAATAAAAAACACACCACCGCCTGCTTCCAACAATACAAGATTTTTGTAAAGTGAACAAAGTTAAACTTTTTTCAAACAAAAGATTGAATTGTAAAAAAATTTTAAAAATTCTCGACCAAGTCCAATCCATGTTACGAGCGGTCATCTATAGAGATCTAAGGGATTTTACCCGGGAAACCATCACCAACAGTTACGTAAAGGGAAAAAAATAAACATCATTTTCCCTTTTTTACCTTTTTGCTTAAGGACGTTTTTTAAGCCATCAGTCCAGCATGGTTTTCAGGGTTCTTAAATGTATTATACCTATTTATAAAAAGAAAAATTTTCTAAAATTAATAACCACAAATGATTCTTGGGTCTATCACCACAGGAGAATACCCTTTTGCTATGACCTAAGAGAGCCGCCAGCGCGAGCAAATTGGGGAACTCGCTTACAATCAAGACAAAATGGGTTGTCCTTTCTGCAATAATGTAAACTGTCGATTGGAAGAAATATTTTGGACGCAGCCTTGAACCCGTAGTTCTAAATTTGAACCGCACCCACCATTTTAACAAGGGGAACAAAAGGTCAAGGATTTTGAAAAAAAATTATTAATTTTTGACCTGGGTAATTAGCTTTAAATCCCGACCCGGGGTTTTTACAAAAACAAAGGGGGATTATTTCCTAAGAATTTTAAGTTGGCGATGAAAGCTAGAAGGTGTTGATTTTACACCAAAAGCACATCTTTTTTTTTTTTACAGGGAAGGGAGAGGTTCAGGGGTTCGTATCTGTAAGGGCACTGCGGGTGTTTTGGGTCTGTTTCCCCTCCGTTGCGATGGAATTTAGGTCAAACTTGTAACAATTTAGATTTAAAATAATTAATAATAAAGGAAAATGAAAATATCGGGGGGGAATTTATTTTAAAAAAAAAAACTTCTGAAATCTATTTTAAAGTTAAACCATCGGAAGTGATTTCAATATTAAATGTAGAAGTGGAATAATTGTTTTATTTATAAATTTAACAAAGAAAACTAGGGAAAATTGATTTTTAATAAAAAATACATGTAAATAAAGAGGGAAGAACTTATGTTTTTGTTAATTTTATAAATTATTTTTTACCATGGCTAAAAGATGATGTAACAGCAGTAAAAAGTTCAATAGCACAAAACCGTTTCCTGGTCATTAAGGCCCTTTGGATTGTAGCGGAGGGGGTGCTAAGGAGCTGGGGGCATTACGGATTTTACTTCGATTTATTGCTTTTTTTAAAGTTATATATTTATATATTTTATTTTATTTTAAAATTAAAAAAAATTTCATAAACAATTTTTTTAAGTTTTGAAATGGTATATTAATTTAAAACTACCTAACTAAAAAAAACATGATTTATGTTAAACAAAGATAAGGACATTTAATATTTAAAGATAAATAAAGTTTACTTTAAAAAACAAAAAGAAAACTAAAATACTTTGTTTCCATCTCTTAAAAAAAGCATTGACAAAAGAGTTTCTTATATAAAGGAAAGTTTTAAAAAAGCGAGGCAAAAATACTTCTTTGTGCAAAGAAATTATACCTATGATGATTATATTTATGAACCATGGAAGAACTTAGCTAATAACGATACTCTTGTTCTGAAGTTAAAAAAAATGTTAAAAAGGAATTTAATTAACAAATTAGTCTTTCTTCTTTAAATCCGTTTACTTAATTGTTGCTAAAGTGAGGGTTGGTGTGTGTTGTGTTTGTTTTGTGTGTGTGTCGATGTTTGTAAAAAGTCCATGTGTTTGCGAGTGTTTAAGGAAAAAAATCTCGTGTGTTTTATGTAAAGTAGAATTTCTTGTGTTTGTTCGAGTGTAACCAAAGTTACAGAAAAATGCTGTGCTTTGAGTGTAAAGTAAAAAATTCTGTTTGTGTGAGTGGTAAAGTGTTTTTAAATGTTAAAGTTGTTTATTCTATGACGATAAAAAATGTTTAAGGTTCATTAGTTGGGGGACATGCTGGTGATAATTTTTTAAAAGTATCATAGTGAAATTGTTTGCGGGTATTAAGTGCTTTTACAGTGTTGTGTGTGTAGTTGAACCCGGCCAAATGTGTTATAAAGTGTTTCAAAATATGTAAGTGGGTCGTTATTGAGGTTTAAATGATGGTGCCTGGCTGTCGGTTAGTGGAAATGTGTTGTATATAAGTTTCATTAAAAGTAAGATTGGTGTTGGCTATTTTAAGTTATTACAGTGTAGTGTGTTCTGGTACGTCGTATTACTAGTTGGGTCCCTCCTTCTAACAAATTTAAAATTTATAACCCAAGGGGCATGAAGTAATTAAACACTTAGTTTAATAAAAATAAATTAAATAAATAAAAGCCTTATGAAAAACAATAAAACAAACAATAATAATAAAAAAATAAATAAACAAAAAAGAAAATTTAATAATAAAATAAAAGTAAAAAGTATGTAAAAAAAACCAAAAATGTAAAAAAAACATTTAATTGTTTAATAAATATATTTGAGTTTAAAAGGATTAGTATTTGGGGTTTAAAAAACAGTTTTAAAGGCCAAGAAAAGTTTAAAAAGCAGTAAAAAAGCAGGGGAAAAAGTTAAAAAAAGCAGTAAAAAAACATGAGTTTTAAAAAGCAGTAAAAAAAAAAACATTGAGTTGAACACAGATTTTAAGCAGTTTAAAAACATCTAGGCATTTTTTTTAACTAATCCAAATTTTGCGTGTTTAGGTTCATCAACCTCGATCTGAATTTTACTTTTGGCTTTTCAATATTTGTTTTTCTTTAAATTTACTGCGCCTCACTCGTGGACGCAGTAAAAAAAAAAACATATTTTGAGTTTTAAAGCAGGTAAAAAAAAAACCACATGAGTTAAAAGGCAAGTAAAACATGAGTTTAAAGCAGTAAAAAAAGCAGTGAAAACAAAAAGCAATTTTTTTTTACTTATCCCTCCTAAGGGTGTTTAGGTAAACACCCTCTATATTGAAATTTTTTTTTACTGGAATTTTACTGGCTTCTGTAAAGGTATCGTAATTTGTTAATAAATATGTGAGGTTTAAAGCTGTAAAAACAGTATAAGGTAAAACAGTAAATAAGCACTGAGTGTAAAAGCAGTAAAACAGAGTTTAAAGCCAGGGTTTTTAAAGCCAGTTTAAAAAAACAAAAAAGCCATACTTAATTCCCCCTCTTTGGTGTTTTAAGTTAACCACCTTTATTTTGATATACTGGATTTTTTACTGCGTTTCAAAGTAATGTAATGTTAATTGTTTTAATTAAATTTTGTAACAAAAATTATTAGTAACAAAAATAAAAAAATGCGATAATTTTACATAGCATTCACTCTGTTTTTTTTTCTTCTTACATTACAAAGTTTTGTTAAAAAAAATTTTATTAAAAATTAAAAAAAAAGTCATTAAAAAAAGTAAAAAAATGTATACGTTAAAAATTAAATGTTAAATAAAAATATATGTGCTTAAAAAAATAATAGGTCTTGTTTATGAAGTTTGGTACAGGTTTTTAAGATTTGCGGAAAATGGTTTTTTTAATTTAAAAAATGTTTTAAAGTATGTTGAAAAATAAAAAAACATATGGAATTGGGTATTTTTATAGTATATTATATTTTTTCATTTCCGGCGCGGGGCGGGGTCGCACCTTGGCGGGTGCCGGGGGGCTCCATCCTTCTGCGGGGAGGGGGCAATTCTTGCGGGGGGGGCCTGGTGGGCAGAGCTTGTATTGGATTTTCTGAAGAGGTAGACAAAAGAAAAGATCTCGCAGTTCATCAAGATCGTCCTCAAGCTCTTCCAGAGATTCAAGATCCAATTCGAGGAAGAAATCTCTCTCAAAGTCTCGGAGTAAAGGTAGTAAGAGATCAAGATCGTCTTCTGTTACAAAGAAATTTTCGAGATCAAAATTTAGAGATTCTGATGAGAAGAAATCTAGATCAAAATCCAAATCGACATCAAGGTCCGTGTCACCTCCGAGAAAAGTGCCAATCAGTGTTGATGAGAAGAAAGAAAGATCCCATTCTCGGTCTAGATCTCCGAAGTCAAATTCTGCAAATAACACAGAAAACTTGAATTTCAAATCTCCATCAGAAAAGAGAGAGAGTTCCATTTCTCCACAATCTATCAAAAAGGAAAGATCCCTTTCAAGGTCTCCCATTAAAGATTCACCTTTAAAAGTTATTACGGAGTCTCCTACTAGAGTGGCATCACCTACTGATTCCCCATCTAAGACAAATGGAAAAATTTCACCTTTTGAAGATCGAACACCAGAATCTAAATCCAGGTCAGCCTCCATAGAATTGACAGCTAATGAGATTAAAAAAGAAAAGAGTCCATCGCCATTACTTAATGAAAAAGAGAAGGCAAATAGTCAAGAAAATGACAAAAGGTCAGAGTCTCGATCTATTTCCCCTCTGGAAATAAAGGCCCCAAGAAATCTAAGTAAATTATCAAAAAAGAGGAAGTTAAGGTCAAAATCGCCTTCATCATCTAAATCAAAGAAGAAAAAATTAAGGTCACGATCAAGGTCAAGGTCACACTCACCTGAGGTCAAAAAGTCAAAGAAGGCTGACGTAGGCAAGAAGTCGGAGTCTCCTGAGCTCAAGAGTCTTAATTCAAAAAACAAGAAGAAAGATTCAGAATCTGAATCCGAGAAATCGAGGTCTAGAAGCAGGTCAAGAATCAGAACAAAGTGAGCACACCTAATGAAATTATATTATTATTATTGATATTATTGATTTATTATTATTATTATTCATTATTATTAGTATTAATTATTATTATTATTATTATTATTATTATTATTATTATTATTATTATTATTACCCACCTTCTCTCCCCAAGACGGAGTAAGGTGCGTTACATGCACTGGAAACAGAAAAGTAGTAGAAGACTATGACGCAAGTGGAAAAGAAAGCCGAGCCTTACCGCCCCTTTTATACCCTTTATTGAGAACTCGCCGCAGTCAGAAAAATGCACCCTAAAGCTTCACGGGACGGCGACGGACCCTCACTATGGCATCTCGTCATTGTAGGGTTCATCCCTTGGCCCAGGTGGACCACAACCATACATACCCCTCGCAAAACCCAGCCATTCACTCCTTTTATGCACCTTTCTTCTCGCCTCTGCCAAACTCACATTTATCTCCTCCAGGCATTCCTTTACTGAATCAATCCACTTCTTCTTCGGTCTCCCAGCCGGTTGATTCCCAGCACACTCACCACTATATATCCGCTTAACCAACCGACTATCATCCTTCTTTTCCACAATAACCAAAATATCGTAATACGTTTTCATTTATTCTCTCATTTTACCCCTTTCTCTTCTTCCGACCACACAACTTTCTAATACGTTCATTATTTTAATTTTATCAATTCTCTCACAACCTACACGCCCATTAAGATTTCCATCTAGAACACATTGTACTTTAGATCTAATACCTCTTATTCCAGACCGATAGTTATCCTACAATGCATTAACACAGATATAACAAAATTCCGCTCATGTTAAGACCCTGCGCACTCAAGACTTAGTCCCTTTACATCCACCAAGGGTTCATATCGCTCCATTCACCCTTTCTTTTTTATTGCTTTTCCTCTACCTCTTCATCATTCATTTCCCTTTTCATCCAGCATTATTATCCTAAATATTTAAAGCTCAGACACTTGTCACTTGTTGCTCACCATCCAACATTAATTATACCGATGACTGTCCTCACTCACAACAAACCCCTCATTTTTACTCTTAATCTTACTTTCAAACCCCTCGTTTTTACACCACCCTGGCAAATCCTCGCGAAACTCCTTCAGTAATTCACTCACCACAAAACCAAATTCCATCCGCATATAATTAGTGGAACCCCTCCACTCTTTCTATATCACGACACCTTCCCCTCGCCACCGCCTTCCACCTCAAATTCTAATTTTATTAAATTTTCTTTCATATCATTGTTTTATAGTTATTGTTTTATTAAACTTTTCATCACTAGTTCTTGCTCCCTTAATTTTTTTACTTAAGAAAAGCTTAAAGAAAAATTTCAAACTTTCTTGTATGTTTTTTTCTACAACCAGGATTGAAATCATGTCATCCATGGCCTGAATCTCAGTTAATTCATCCTTCTAGTAATTCTCTCTATATTCTCCCAAGAACCTTTATACCTATTCAGGACAGTCCTTTGTTTTACATATGAATTTGATCTTTAAAAAGTATTATCTCTTCAAGCGCTATTCCAACCCTTATTTCCTATTCTCAAATTGATTTTTCTTTCTCAGTACACTTACTTTACAATTTTTGTATTTTTTAGACATTCCTTCATGAAATTCTTCTTCCTCTCCATACTTAAAATCATCTATATGAGCACACATATGCCTTTCAAATTACCTTCCCTTTTCCAAAATAGAAAAAATAGTATAATACCTATTCCTGTAGTATACATTTTGACAATAGTGTTCGCTACACAAGCTCTAGCAGCTCTCTTAAACCATAGTCACTGTGTCTTTCAATTTCCAAACGCTGGTGTCTTGCTTCTCTAGTGGTTTTAACAATAATACCATTATCTCCAGTTGTTTATTCTTGCAAATAAAGAGTTTAATAGTCATGGTTTAATCAGTGATATGATTTATGAGCGCTAGAAGATAATTGTTTAGATTCGGGCTGATAATCGGTTGCTTTCTTTCATGTTCTCACCCGTGTTTTCTGTCCAACCCCTTAACTAAAGCGGGCTTTACCTATTGTGGTTTACCTTCACTTTCTATTTTTTCTGTCAACAAGAACTAGATATTAAAATTTTGTCCTTCTACTCTCTTAACCTCTTCGTACACTCAAGTCTTTCTCCACCGATCCAACTCTTTTTAGACTCTTAAGACCTCCTTCTCCTTCACATTAATAAAGTATTTTTTCAATTTTGGGTATTCTTTCAAACTCTGTGTTCACGAACATCAATCCACTTGACTTCCAGCATTGTCTAAATTTTTTATGTTGTACCTATCTCTCCATTTATTACTTGTTGCTTTACCCGCTCTGCTTAATATTTTGACTTTTAACTTTTCCTCAGTGCTTTTATTTACCATTTTCCATCTTTCTTCTTTTTTAACTAATTGTATTTTTTCTTCAATTTCTACTTCATCATCTGCCTGCTCACTATGCTCTTCAATTCTTCCTGCCTTTTCATCAACTTCTACATTTTCTTCTTCAAATTCTACATCTTCATCTTCAACATTTTCTTTTTCACCTTCTTCCTCAGATTTTCTATAAGTACAACTTACAAATATATCTTCTTTATTTCCTTTGTCCCTCCTTCTTCCTCATTATTGTTCTTCTCATCTTCTTTATTGATGCTTTCCATTACAGTTTTTCCATCAGTTCCATTGACCTTTGCCGGTCCTCACCATCTTTTTTCCATTTTCTCTCTTATAGTATACTTTATCTCCTATTAGCGCTTATTCTATTTTTTTGATCTCTTTCATTTTTAAATAAAGCTCTTTTTAATCGTTCTTCTGATTCCTGTTGAAAGTGTATAGCTCTAGCTTTTCTCATTGATGCGAGATTTTCCTCTATAATTTTACTTTCTATGTCCTCTAGGTATAACTCTGTTAATTTAGTGTCACCTTTCAGGTTAGTCAAATTTGTTTCTATCAAACACTAATTGATTGGATGAATAACCACTCTTCATCAGTAAGCTATTCTTTGCTGATACAATCTGGTTTCACGAGACTACGACAGACTCTCCGATCATTTATCTTATCCATACCTCTAATTAATACCATTATTTTTCTTCGCATTTTCCATGCTCCAAGGACTTTCTGCAACTGTACTTTTAACGACTCCCCTACATTCACTCATTTTTTTGACTCTCGTTTGTCAAAATTCTAGTCATGTCTGAAACAGAATTTAGTCTTGGTGCTCCAACAATTATGCCAAATCCAATTCTCATATTTCTTAGCCATCTCGATGGGTTTTCTCCACATACATGAATAGCGTGGTTACCATGTCTACCTAAACCAGAAGACGTTTTTCCTTCGCATTCTCCCAAATCTAACGACATATTTCATTAAATCTGAGGGGCCATAAGAAATCCCACTACTCGGTCTTGATTTTTTTTTATACCTTTTATAACTTGCAATTATTCTCAAAGTTTTCTTTCTAATGTCTCTTTGTTATTTTTCTAATCAAACCTTCTTTTGATGCCGCTTTTCAATTCATATCCATATCTTATCCACAATTGCATGTCCAAACTGAACGATTGAAGTATTTGCAATCCTTTTCATGTACTTTGACATTATCCTCCACCAATCCTTCACAATTCTAAAACTCGTGCTTAACTGTTTGTTCTCCAAAACTCTATATCTTCAATATTTTATTTGATCTTCCACATTTCATTTCAACATTATTTTAGTTTCTTAAATAAACTTTTTCCTTTTCTAACATCCATAACTACACCCTTAACTGAATCACTAACAGTGTTCATACTGTCGGCATCTGGATACAACTGACATCATAATTCGTTCTATTTCACATTTATCTCCAATCTTATCATTTTTTGATTCTAAACTCGCTCACTCCCCAAATTTAAATCTATTGGATGTTTCTTGATCTCTTTTCATATTCTCTATTCCCTTGGAATAATTGGATTATGACTTGCTAAGTCATAAATTTCCCTTTTGCATACACTTTATTACCACGCAGTATCCAATACTCGCATCAATCTGCCTCGTATTATCTAATATCTCTGAGTCTCCTTCTCATTGTTATCTCATAACACATTTATGGCTCTACTTCTGTCTTCTTTATTTTTATTCCTCCAATTATCAGGCTAACTCTCTCGTCCATGTTCTCTTGATTTGCACAACGAAACAGACTGCTTTCCCCTTCTTCCACATCTACATGATGTCCTTTTTCTTTTTTTCCAATTAAATATTGAAGTTCTACCTAATCCTCTTCCTTATACTCTCGCGTATACATGTCTTCTTGGTTTTTTAGTATCCATAATCTTTCTTGGAAAAAATTTGGCTGTTATTTTTTATAGTCAAATATCTATTCATCGTTACCACTAGCATCCTACAAATATTCACAATGCAAATCAGTTTGCAAGTCTTCTCACCACCAAATCTGTCCTTTCATTTACACTTCATCTTTCTCTTCCATCAAATGCCTCACATCAGCACTGAACTTTCCATATCTAAGCTATAAATCTCTCAGACTTTTTTCATTTTCTTACCTAAAAATGATATTTTTAGTATCCATTTACTTTCTCTTTAAAAACGAATATGACTTTTAATTTTTTATTAACCCTTCCTCACCATTGTTCCCATCATGTTCTTTTCATTGCTCATATGCTTCCTTTATCAATTATTCAGTGCAGAATAATTTATCCTCTTCACCTCTCACCATAGCCGAATTCATATATCTTTTCTCCATTGCATATTCTTCTATCTCGCCAAAAACAGACTCTTGATCTCATTCTTCGCACATCAGTAATTGAAATCACTTTGTTTTATCCCCATTCCACTTCAACTCTTGTACATCAAAAGAGATAAGTAACTAAGAATAATTCAATACCCATAACAAAAAATTAAGCGCTAGTAATAATGCCTAGATGCAATGATGACGAAAAAAATAGTGTATGCACACATAATCTGCAGAGTGTGACACAATTAATCCCACTGTATATGACATCAGACTCCTCCCATATAATAACAAAAGATATCCATGTTCTATCTTTTCTCTCTCAATTATGGTGCACGAACTTTTCTCACACATATCTTATAATTTTAAATAAATATCATGCTGTATCAAACTTGTAATCTCTGTAGAATCACATTCCTAACCCACTAACTCTGCACTGTTTCAAACAAAATGTTAAACATAAAATATTATTAAGTCTTATAGATATTAAGTATATTATATTATCTTTATTGTTACTAATTAGTTGTGTGGTGTTTACACAGTACTAGGTTATGAAATTACTATACTTAGATTAGTCAAGAATCAACTTTAGTGTATCTGTTGTTAGGATATTATAATCTAAAGGAGTCCCATTTTTCAAGATTAAAAATCTTTACTTTTTTTTTTATATTACATAAATTATTGGACAAGTAAATGGTCGAAGCGGAATCAAATTCAAGAACATTCCCAATTTTTTTTCTATCGAAAATACTATACAAGTTATCACTTTCCACGCTATCGAACTTTTCTAGAGAGAAAACTAATCTTTTTATTGTACTTAATTTAAGTTATGTCATTATTCCTAAAAGAAATTCTTTGCAAAGAAAATCTAAAAAATATGGCAAATAGTTCGATATATAAATGCATATTACATGCATTTGCAGATATTACATGCATATGATATTAATTTAATCATATTATATTAATGTATATTGACAGATATGTTCGACGTATACTCAAAAGTGTTTGATAGAGTGTGGGCAACTAGCAGTTTTAAAGGGTCAACAGGAAGTACTGCAATAGATCTCTTCTAATAGCAATGAAAAAATACCATAATACCAGACTCATATAAAATGAACAATACGTACTCATTACTATTCAATGTCCATTCACAAGCCTGAAAATCTCACTTCAAGTTTCTTGGCATTATCGTACACATTCCTACTAACTTATATAGCTGAACTTAATGATACGTAAGTACTCATTAATCCTCCAAATCGTTGAGGCTATTACTCGATTTATGAAATTTCTGAATTATATAACATAATAAGTATGAATGAATTTCCTACATCCCTTTGTTTGTTATTTTTTTAAATTCGAGAAAAATATCAATTCATCCCCAAATCCGGTTAAAAACTTAAAAGAAGAAATACTTTTGTTTATTTTATAGATATTTCATTCATATTTGAATTTACAATCATAATTCATCAAACTCCTGAATTCAAGTGAAAAAAAAAAATAATTCTTATAAACAAAATCTTTTGAATAAATTTAAATTATTCGAAAATTTAATCTAAAAATATAAACTCTATAATTAATATTGCAATATAAAAATATTATATTATTAATAATATAAATTATAGTTTATATGAATTTTTATTTAAATACGTCGCTATTTAACTTAATAATGGCATTAAGTTTGCTCTGTTTGCATGCATATGCAGAATTAGGACTTACTCTTTCACACACCATAAATATGAACTTTCAAAAACTACCTAGGCTTCACAACCGCGACGCCCTCCATATGCATCTTGCCTAATTTAATTCTCCTTGCCATGTAGGCACCATTACTCCTCACAACCCTGTCATCGACCCTATTATGGCAGCCTTTTTCTCACTCGCCAACTCACATTATCTCCTCCAGGCATTTTACTTACTTAATCCACTTTTCTTCGGTCTCCCAGCCGCATTCCCAACATACTCACCCTAGAATCGCAACCAATCCGACTCATTCATCATCACGACCAGCCATCTCAAAAAACAACTTCATTTTACCCTTCTCACAACCCAACTTATATTATTCTATTAATCTCTCACCCACTCCTTAGCAAAAATTTGACTTTAGATCTACCTTATGGCACCTAGTCACTACTACATTACACAGTTCACATCCTCTGTAAACCGGCGCACTCAAGAGCTTCCTCCATCACAAGGATTATCACTATCCACATTTTCGTCATCACACTGTCCTCTACATATACTTCAGCCCTCCCCTTACTATACCAAATATGTAATGGCTCCACTAACTAACTCATCGACTCCAACATACATTATACAAACTTTACAAACCTCCTTTTACAGCCCGCGAAACTATTACCCAATATCCACTCTGATTCTTCAAACTACCCTATATTATCACTACCTTTCCTCCTCACCACTTTAAACCTACAATTTTTATTTTAAAGTTCTATCCATGTATTAGCAATGGTTCATTCCCTCACCATCCCGTCCTTTCATCCCACTCGCCCAGAGACGTCCCTTTTACTGTCCGCATCCTTAGTACCCACCTCACATACATGCCGCCCGTAACATGATCCAGCCTTCTTGTGAACTTGTGCTGATCTCGCATTCCCGGGTCATGTGCCTCATCAACTCAAAAAAAAAAAATGATTATTGTAAATAATATTATATTATTATATTAAGATATTATATGTATTATAGATTATATGTCTATAAAGTGGTGGAAGACAAAGATACTTTTTCAGAGTGGTCCGGCGAGGACTTAGTGTAATGTTTTGGTTATTCCTTCCCCTCTTTTGATTTAGTGTTCTCCTACTTCCCCTTATCTTATATGATTATCATCATTATTACTGTTGTTATTTTATTTTTCATTATTATCATATTATTTTCATTGATTTCTTTCCTGTCATCTGTTTTTGATTTTTGCATCCTATTCCGTCTTAATCCCGTCCTGTCCCAGTTTATTCCTTTCAGAATTCTTTCGTCTACCCTACGTTTACCTACATCTCTTATTAGGTCGCCCACAGTTCCTCTAATTCTGAGCTATCGAGCGCTTCTCTGTGCGTATTCTTAGCCAATCTGCCCTCTTTCCCTGTTGAGGTACATGCAATAACGGTTTTGTCGCCTTCTTAGGCCGCTTAGTTGTCGGGACTGAAGGATTGACTAACCACTGAGGGTGCCTGTCCGCACTGATTTAAATCTGAGCTTCTCTTATCCATATGTGGTATGTATTATTTTGTCAACTTAGGACTGGATGGGGTCGGGCTTCCAGCCACACCCTAAGCCCAGCCTTACTACGGGTTCGAAGGAGTTTTAATTCTGAATATGGTTGGCCGCGGTTTCCCTGGTTAAGCTCCCCATAATATTTTATTTCATTATTCAGCTTTGCTTTATAAATCATTATGTTTTTAATACTTACGGTTGGTTAATAGTAGGTGTCTTAAAACTATCACAAAAAAAAACTATATAAAAGATACATGGCATCTCCCTCACCCCCGGCAATTCTAACAGAGCAATCTTACTCCCCACCGTTACCTCTCTTCCGCACAATGCAAATAAAATCTAACACCCTTAGACCAGCAGGGTGCTGTCTCAACCAATACACCACGTCAGCCATTCACCCTGCCACTCTCACCCTAGCGTTAACACTTCACCTACCCTCACCCTTAGGTCCATGATACCCGCATTAATTTATTCATAACGTTCTACCTTTCAGCTACTTTACCCTTTAACAAACAACCCCCAGCACACGAATGAACCCCATCAAGCACATAATCTACCCATTAACTGACCTATTATATAATTTTTTTAAAACAAACATCGAATTCTGTCAGAAATATATCCTATCCAGAAACCTCCCTATTTAATAAGACCGCCCAAACACTTTCTATACACCCTACCCCAACATTATTACCCACTTCGAATTTAAGTGCCATATTCACCCCATGTCCGCCAATAGCCATTCAAATTCTTCCACGTTTAAAAATTGCCCCTTCCCCATTAGTCCTCAGGTCCACTGCATTCTTGTCATGAAAAATCTACATTGCGCACTATTTCCAGGCCGAGCGCCAAAAACTTTCCTCCTTTGCACACAAACAACTAAGAATCGCAGATACCTCAACATGCAACACTTTGATTGTGTCAAATTCTTTCCACTTCGAATCACATTCATACTCCGACAATTCGTCACATGGTGTTATGACTATTGCCAACATCCCATGATCACGAACGTACCACAGATTCCATCGACTAAAATTACATCCCTTTCAGGATTCAGCCGCAGAGTCATCCACCCGAGAAATATACAGGTCTATTACCCAGTCATGCCAACTTCTGAGCTCAATTAGTTTATTATCTAAAAACCCTACTATCAGTTCCGGTTAACAACTAAGCCCCCATTAATATACAAAGATCAGCCTCAAGAGTGGATCTTCCCAGACCAGATATCCGTACTCGCTTGCTTATCAGTCATCCTTCCATTTTTAAAACCAAAAAGGAACCTCTGAACACTGATGGACCAGTTCAGCCTGTCAGGCTGCCTATCGATCACCCTCGTGGATAAAACAAACACTGATCAACTTCTGCATCCTACCGTGCATCCTTAAACTATACTAACAAGTGATTTTAAAGCTTACTCGAATTACCACAATGATTTTCAACAACTCTCCCCATGCATACCTCGTGTTGATACTGGCCCATCTGGGAGGCGAAAGAAGTATTGGCACTAGATCCTTGCCGAAGTATCTCCTTCGGGGAAAGAGTGGCCGTCCGTTGCGGGAGAAGGTTTTTGCCATGTTGGGATCAGAGGAGTGAATTTCTTCCTTTCCGACCATCGAATGGAGTCGTCCAACTACAATCTTGGCCCTTCTCCAGTCTAGATAAGCTCCTGAGAAACTTTGACTATAGACACCAACACATCCTGCCTTGTACAAGTTGTCTCGCTCACACACTCCGATGACCCAATTCTGGAATTGTTCTTCCTTCCAGATCTCCTGGCCTTTCATGAATGAACCCTAATCGAAAGGCGGAGCCCCTTCCCAGTCAACTAAGATATCTAGCCAGCGGGCACATCAAATTTAGGAAAGAGTATGTTCGAGTTGGAGGTGACTTAGCACGCACTCTTCGCGAGGCCCTGTCCAATAGTGGCCGGGAACTCCGCTTTTTATAAACAGATAGTCTCAACGTCCTCACTGCTGCATAATCTTCCCCTTCCCCAGGGTTTGACATTCCGGTCAATGGGTCGTTCAGGGGCTCACGAGGATCATTAGAAATTATCCTCTGAACGACTGCTAAATTGCAACACAACACAAAAGTGACTATAGTCACAAATTCGCCCTTAAACAATATATTTACCCTTATGTTAACTGTTTTCCCCAAGGAACTTCGGGATATTTTTCCCAATACAAAAGACTTAAGAATACTCTTCTAACACACCATGTGTTTGTTTACAAGAACTACAGCTTCGACCTTGACCTTTTACAGCCTTCAAGGTACAGGGGAACCTTTTATTTCCTGGAAATCGAGGAGCCAACGACAAAGGTGGGGGCGCAGCGATTCTGCTTCACGAAATCTTCTCATTTACTCAAACTCCCTTCTCAACTCTCTTACGTGCTGTGCAACTTTATCCACCCTCTGAAACGCTCTTGCACCGACTCTATCAGTATCCTAGCACCAGCTATTATATACCAGCAGACCCTGTTCAGTTTTTCACAGGGTCCTCCACCGCTATGTTAGCCCTAGGACTTAATCTACCA
>JABUQX010120496.1:0-22862 GCA_015478945.1 Trachelipus rathkii | reverse complement strand
GAGAGAGAGAGAGAGAGAAAGAGAGAGAGAGAGAGAGAGAGGAAGAGGATGACGAAGGAGGTGATAGAGAGAGAAGAGTCTTGAAAAACCTGAGAAGAGAGGATGTAGGAGGAGAGTAAGAGAGAGAGAGGAAAGCACGAGAGAGAAGAGAGAGAGTACTTAGCACCGCAGTCAGCAGTAGATGAAAGAGAGAAGAGTAGAGGAGGAGAGCAGACGGCTAAAACTTGCATTGAGAGAGAGCAGTAGTATGTGAGAGAGAACAGAGAGAGAGAGAAGAGAGAGAGCGAGAGAGAGAGAGAGAGGAGAGAGAAGAGAAGACGAGAAGATGACGGGAGTTCAACTCGAAGTGAGAAAGACCGGAGAAGGCAGTGAAGTAGACGGCATGACGCACTGTATGACAGGAGAGAGCATGAGTCATGAGAGTACGGAAGATCGACGCAAAATGATGGGACGGAGGAAACGAGAGAGCTGTATTTGAATGACGGGCATTGGGTTTCTCGTTTCGGCATCTACCACTCTCTGTCACTACAGATCAAGGACGTGTCTTCGAATACTTATTCTTATGGAGGAGAGAGAGAAGAGAGTGAAAAGTTTGCCATGTTGTGGTGTCAGAAAAAGGAGTATCAGAGATAGACTGAGAGAGAGAGAGAGAAGATGTTTTAAAATCGGCAAAAGAGACAAACGAGAGAATAGTAGAGGAAGATTCGCAATCGTCAGCTTAAGAGGCACGTTGCACGTATTGAGCTATGGCATCATGAGAGAGAGACGAGAGGAGAGAAGAGAGACCACACCTAGGGAGACAGTTATGAACAGGAGAACGCGAGGCACATCTTGAGACCGTTGGTAAAGTGAGAGCTAGGTTAAATGTGAGAGAGAGCAGCGGAACTGCCCAGATCAAAAAGAGGATCTGGCAAATGTTGCTGCGGCAAGGAGAAGCTTGTCTAGCGGTTCCACTCTTCGGACTTCCCGGGAAGAGTGTCTGCTTTTCGGCAAATCTTGCTCCGTCTCCGAAATGCTGAAGCGAGCATGTAAGACTTATCGTAGAACAGCTTATTCTAACAGCGCGCATTAAGGGCGCATGTACTTCGTCGTGAGACCCGACTCCTACTAGCGTAAGCACCAGGGGACAAAGTAGCAATTCGTAGTCGTACCTAGGAGGACTTGAGAGAATCTCGAGTACGATGCAACACAAATGTCTTAGTCCTACCCCGTAGTTTCCTCGGAAGGACAGAGAGACCGAGAGGAGAGAATTTCATTATTTAATTTGTTTGTTTCCTACAAAATACATTGTGCAAAAAAAAAAAAATTAAATGGCGATATAAAATACCGACTTTTGCCAAACAACAAACCGATCGAGGCGAGATTTAACTTTTCAAACACATTCCTGTTTTCGGTATTGAAAACTTTGCCAGTGCAAATAAGCGAAAAATGATAAACTTGAAAATTCTTGATTTTGACACTGTACCAATGACATGTCTAAGAAACCCAAAAACGTGTTTTACTAAAGAAATTTGTTATTTAACTGATGTTGGTATAAACTATTGGATTCCAAAAACGTGTTGTGGTGATAATATCAATTAAAATAAAATGGATTTGACACATATGATAAGCCACTGTTTAAAATATCTATATAGATGATCATATAACACTTCTTCTAACTTAGAACTATGAAAATATAGTACCATACATTATTCACTGATTATAAAGCACCGAAAGTGTAGTGCTGAAATATACCATAAATGCAAATCACAACAAATTCTTAAGAAACACAAATGACTCATTAATTCTCTATTAGTACCTGACTTTCACCTAGTCCAGAAATCTCCCCAACATCATGTCCATCAATCTCTTCATTCTCCTCCTTAATGTCCAGAGATTCATCTTTTATTTCTAACCCTTCTTTGACATATATGCTCGGATAAAAACCTTCTCTCTGTTGAAAAGATAAAAATAATAATAATAATAATAATAATAATAATAATAATAATAATAATAATAATAATAATAATAATAATAATAATAATAATAATAATAATAATAATAATAATAATAATAATAATAATAATCTATCTCCATTCCACAGATTGGGGGTTAGGTGGGCAACATACACTGGAAACAGAAAAGTAGTGGAAGAACATGACGTAAGTCGAAAGGGAAGTTCCCCCTTTCTATCCCTTCCATACCCTTAAGTGAGAGTTAGTCGCAGTTAAAAAACAATCCACCCTGGGTCTTCTCAAGACCGCGACTAACCCTCACTGTGGTATCTCGACAATGTAGGGTTCATCCCTAAGGCCAGACCCACAACCATATCCCTTTACAAAACCCCGCCATTCACTCCTAATATGCCCCTTCTTGCCGCTGCGAAACTCGCATTTATTCCCTTTAAACCTTTCTTTGCTGATTCAATTTACTTTTTCTTCTCTCTCCCATCAGTCACAGTCAATTCCCCGCGAATTCCCCATTATACGTCCATCTTTTCCATATGACCAAACCATCTTAATACTATACTACAAAAGAAATTTGTCATTTAACTAATGTTGATGTAAACCATTGGATTCCAAAAACGTGTTGTGGTGATAATTTCAATTAAAATAGAATGGTTTGATATAAATGATAAGCCATTATACGTCACTATTTAAAATATCCGGTCTATCTAGATCAGCGGTGCCCAACCCGTAGCTCGCGGGCAACATGTTGCTCGGCCTTGTACCGTTTTAGCAAATGTTGCTGCGCGGCTTACGCTGTATTTGCAGATTCATCACGTTAAAGAAAATTTTCAGGAATGTGGGCTATATATATAGAGATTACTATAAAAATTTACAATCACCCACGGCCCCACACCACAACTCTATGGTCATATATAATATATATACTATATATAATATATATATATATATATATATATATATATATATTATATATATATATATATATAATATATATATATATATATATAATATAGTATATATATGGTATATAATATAAAGAGTTGTGACCACCTGACTCTTTCTCTTTTTATCCCATTACTTGTTCTAAAAAGTTGTAAAGTAAAATACCTCCTTTTTAGGTGGCACAGACCACGGTGATCTTAATACTCATTCCCTTCTCCAGACTAGTTTTTTTTTTTTTCTCTTTTTTTCTTTATATATTATATATATACAAATAGTATATAATTACTTATAATATATATATACTATATTTATATATATATAATATATATATATACTTATATATTAATTATTATATTATATAATTAATGGATATATGTTTTCTTTAATTTTAAACAAATCTGCGTATTATATTATATATATATATATATAATATATATACTATATACCTCGCAGCAACTAACATGATCATATACAACTATAATATATATATAGTTTAGTATATAGTTATATATCTGTATCAATATATGGAATGCATATACGTGATATAGATATTACATACTAGATAAGTATTATAATAAGTATATCATATTATAGTAATTTCATATAGTACTAATATATATACCGTATATATATATATAAATATACTAAATTAATAATATAATACAGTATATAAAATACAATATATAAACAAGAACATATATTTAGTAATATTAATATATAATAATTTAATTGATAATATATAGATTAATATTTCCACCTAGGGCTTTTATTATGCAAAGTTTTGCTATATAGCCGGTAAGATTTACGTTAATCGTTTCAAAACTAATAGAGATATCTTTTAATGTAGTTCAAAATAATTTAGGCTATTTGCCAATATAACTTAGTATATAAATTAAATAAAGAACGAAAGTGATAGTAAATATATTTGTTACTTATATGATTATCCATAAAACACTTTCTTTTCTCACCTGCAGCAAATCCTATCATATATAATGCAATGTCAGCAAAGTTTCGGAAAGCTTTGTTAAGGTTATTTATAAAAGAACCAAAGAAAAGGCCTCTTAGGAGACACTCGACTATAACGATATATAAGGAAAAAAGCCAAACATAATATTTTACAATTATAAGAATTACAAGAAAGAGGACATAAAAATTAGAACATAGTATAACTTAAAGTAGAAAGCAAACCCCGATATTATAGAAATAAATTTGGTATCTACACCTAGAATACATAATATATTAGTATAGAGATAGTCATACCAAATAACACGATTATTACAAAGAAAAGCTCCAATACAAATAAGGCAGTCCCAGCTTCTATCGAGAACAAAAATGTTTATATGTACGAACTTTTGCCTTTATGGGACAGCTACAAAATAATAGCATATATATATAATAAGTATATATATCATATAATTAATTAAATGTTAATATATTACTTATATAATATAAATATATTATATATACTACATATCAATATACTAACTATATAATATATATATATATAGTATATATAATATATATATATATATATCCTATTATAGATATATTAATATAATTGTTAAGAGGGTCCACTGATCGAAAAGATCAGCATATTGCGCTCATCAGAATATAAAGATCAGCATAATACGCCCATCATAACAATAAAGTTCAGATTAAGAACTGGAAGAAATTCTAAGAAGAATTTGATTATTGGCAAGTGCAATAATAATTGTAGATTATGTGCACTGCAAGTCAGAATTATTTAAGAAATATTTACTGGTAACCTTAGTCTTCAATATAACTAAATAGTTAGTTAAATAGTGGGGATATTACCACTAGGTTAATTTTAAGCCATAATGTTTGAGAAAAGTTTGTGTTTCCCAAGTCAAAACGAGAGTAGTTTAAAAACGTTTATAGCTTTCTAAATATGTATCTTAAGGATGCAGCAGATAGAACTTATCATATGGAACGATAAAAACTTTAAAACTCAAGCACGAAAGCTTAAATAGTGAAAAATTGTTTCCGGCTCGAAGCCTTACAACGAAGGATTTTTAATGAGAACCTATCAGTTCAAGAAATAAAAGGCGAATGAAAATCTCAAATATCCAAAACCCGCTCTCTACTCTTTGCAGTTGGCAACCCCCAGGTTCCAAGAAATAACCTCTTTTCTGACAAATCTTAGATTATAATTTTCTAAATTATATAGTATACTTATATATATATATATATTATAGTATACTATATATATATACTATATATATATATATATATATATATATATAATAATATATAATATATATATATAATATATATACTATATATATAGTATATTACTATATATATCATATATATATATATAATATATATATATAAATATATATATATATATATATATATATCTATATATATAATATATATATCTTGTCGTAATCCAATTTTTTTTCTATTTTTTTAAATTTTTATATTTTTATTTTGCAAGTGTATTTATAAGTCATTTTTGTTTCACACACAACCTCCTAAAACGTTCATTATTAAAAAATAAAGATATATTATAAAAACTTTTATATGTTATAAATAATAAATTTGGAGGATGTGTTTTCAAAGATGCTATGGGTAACTTATTAGTTTTTTATTTATCATTGATTTTGTTAGAGCATGTAACTGCATTCCTCCCTGTAATTTTAAATTCTGCAATTCTCTTCAGGGAAACTCCCTTTGGGCTGGGACTGTTAGATCGTTTGCGCTCCTCCCTTGGTGCATTTTTCGTTCCCTCCAATTCCAATTCTGATATCGCCTCTATATTCTGACTATCTGCTTTTTGTCTGCGGTTACTGCTTACTAACAATGGCTCCTACTTCTGCTGATTCTTCTTCTGTTTCTCTAATCCTGAAGTTAATGCTGTTCTTCCAGGTTCGCTTTTACGTATATTTGATGCTGATTCTAAACGATTTTTCCTAATTGACTCGGGCAGTAGTTTCTCTATTTTGAATGTTCATGGTTTTTATTCTTCTCTTCCGCCTGTAGTTTTTCATTTACAGGCTGCTAATGGTTCTAGCATTGCTGTCTATGGTGAACAACTCCTTACTTTATCTATTAGACTACGTCACTCTTTCCGTTGGACTATCCTCTTGGCCGATGTTACACAAAACATCATTGGTGCTGATTTCTTACGTCAATTCAATATTTTTACTGACATAGCCAATAGTCGTCTACTTGATGACACTACTTCTCTTTCTTGTAAAGCTGTTCCTTTCGATTCTTCTTTTTATGGTATCAATATTCCTGATTCCTCCTTTTATTCTTCTTTTCACGCTCTTTTGCATTTTGAATTTTCTGACTTAATCCAGCCTATTTCTAATCTTTCTCCTGCGTCTCACCATGTAATGCATTACATTGAGACAAAGGGTAGTCCTCCTGTTTGCAAGGCTCGCAGACTTTCTCCAGAAATGTAAACGCTGCCGTGTGTTTGAAATTTGAATTGCTTCTGGAAAAAGGATATTGTTTCCCCTTCTACTTCTCCGCTGTCACATTGTTAAAAATAGGGCCTAGATTTCTTTTCGTTTTGTTGGCGACTACATTTTACTTTAAAATTCCTAAAAACTGTTGCCTTGATACTTATTTCTATCCTCACCTTCGATGATTTTACTTCTTCTCTTCAATGGAGTACCATTTTTTCTTCTCTTGATTTAAAATCTGCTTCCTTTCAAAATTCCTGTTAATGCCTGTGATCGTCCTAAAACTTGTTATTGCAACTCCTGTTTGGACAAACTCATGTCATAATTTTATGCCATTTGTGCTTTCGGTATTCGCTAGTGCGTACTTTTCAACGTTGATAATCATGTTTTACGTTGGTTATTACCCTTTTGTATATGCTTACATTGATGATCTATTAGTTGCTTCTCGTTCTCCGGCAAAGCATCTTTCTCATCTTCGTACTGTTTTCTCTCCCATGTTCTCAATGCTTCAGTTTAAATTTCGAGAAATGTCATTTTGGAGTGCTGCTTCTCTTAATTTTTTGGCAATAAAAATTTCTTCTGGTCTCGTCTCCGCTACCTTGTATTGTGTTTCTTGCCAGCGTAATCTATTCCTCTTCCTACCACGTCAGAAAAGATCTTCGGTGCCTTACCTAGGTCTCCTTAAACTTCTATTTCGTTTCCTCCCCAAGCTGCTGCCATATTAGCTCCTGTTACTGCTTTGCTGGTTCAAGGGTCGTCGGGGCAGCTCGACAAATGTTAATTGGACTGATGCTGCTTTTAAGGCTTTTGAACAGAGAAAAATTCTATTGGACAACCTCTTCTGTTTTTCCTGAACACGGGCTTGAACCCGCCTATTTGTGGTACGCCAGTGATTAGCTGATTGGAGCGTATCACGTAGCAGCAACTGCAAAATGGTGTTGGCTTCCTCCTCGCCTTTTTATTCTCAGAAACTTCCTCCTGCTGTCAGTCGCTATAGTACTTTTGGTCGTGAACTATTTGCTGTCTATTCTTCGATTAAATACTTTAGATATTTTCTTGAAGGTCGTCAGTTTTATGTTCTCAAGGATCATAAACCACTCACTTCTGCTATTACTTCTGTTTCTTTACACTATTCTCGGGAATTTCGTCATCTTGATTTATTGCATAGTACTACTGATCTTCGGTCACATTCCTGTCGTGATAACTCTGAGTGCTGAGCTTTATTCTTCGTATGCCAGGTTAATGCCGGTATGCCTTTTGCCTAAAATTAGACTATTCTGCTCATGTCGGCTTGCTCAAATGGGGGATTGATCTTATTCTTCTGCTGATACTTCTAACTCAAACTCTTTCCTTACCTTGGATTTCTAACTGATTCCTTTAAATTGGTACATTTCTTACTGGCCCAGAGTCCGTTCCTTTTGTTCCTTCTGGTTTTCCTATAAAACAGGGTTTTCTTATCCTTCATTCTCTTTTCTCATCCTGGTATTCGTGGGTCTCCTTTTCTTTTATTTCCTCGTTTTTTTTTTGGCCCCAACATGGCATACTGACATACTCATTTTGGGCTCATTCATGTATTGCTTGTCAAAAAAACAAACAGTTCATAGACATACTAAACCTCCGTTAGGTTCATTTCCTTTACCCTCTTGTCGTTTTAAGTCGCCTTCATCGCTTTGCCGGCCCTCTTCCACCTTCGCGTGGTTGTACCTTATTATTGACGTTGGTTGACAGGTTATACTCGTTGGCCTTAAAAAGTTAGTTGCCTCTTCTCTCCTACTGCGCGAAAATATTTGCTACGGCCATGGTTTTATTAAGTGGGTTGGCTTCGTTTTGGTGTCCTTCTTCTATTTTGACTGGAAAATGGCCCCCAATTTCGTTCTCATCTTTGGTGTTTTTTTATCTCTACTTGGTATTGAAAAAAATCCATTCCAGTACTTATTACATCCTCAAGGAAATTCTTATGTCGAGCGCCTCCATCGCCAATTGAAGGCTGCTTTGCGCGCTGCACCCCTAATCCGCAACATTGGGTGGGAGGAATCTGTCTTCTGTTGTTGCTTGGTCTTCGCGTTAAGGAAGATTTGAAAATCTTCTGCCAGCGTGAACTAGTCTATGGTTCCACCCATGCGTCTTCCTGAAGAATTTTTCTTCTGTCATCTCTATGGACAATTCCTTTCCGGATTATCCTTCTTTTCTCTTCTAAGCTTCGTTCTATTGTTTCTCTTTTCTTCCTTCTCGCTGCTCGTTCCCAATCGTACTGCTGATTGTTACTTAACCCAAGAATTGTAGATTCTGCTACTCATCGTCTATTTCTTTCGTCATGATCTCATCGTTTTCCTTTACAACCTTCTTATACTGGTCCTTATATCTTGTTCTTCGTCGCCGACCTCATTTTATCACAATTCAACAAATAGACTCGTGGTTGAAAATGTTTTTCGGTTTGAACGTATTAAACCTGCTTACTTGACTTTTCCGATTCTGATCTTTCTGATAATCTGTTGCATGATAATTCTTTTGTCCCTGATGATTCTTCTTTTTATAGTTTGGATGATAATTCTGATTGGCTCTTCCTCCTTTTTTCCATCTTTTCCTTCAAGAATTGTTCTCGTGTCTTCTTCTCCTTTACACGAGGCTGTTGTGGTCACTACTACAGTTCCACCTTCTGTCACTTCTACTAGTCCTTCTATTACCGCCACTACTTCTTCTGTTTCCCCTCACATGCCTTCCTTGTCTTTTCCTCCTATAATTTTACCTCCTGTCCTTGATTTTGCTTTCACTTTTTCCTAGGCTTGCACGTTCCCGTCTTTGCGAACTTGTTTGCGTCTCTGTTGTCTCGTTCTTCTCCTTGCTCTTGCTATCGATATTCTCATGCGTTCGCGCCCTACTATAGTTCCTTCTACTCGCGATGTTGGGGCTTCGGCCTATTGAAACCGGTGCTTTCCAGTCTTTAATAAGAAAGTCGAACGATTTTGACATTTTTTCGCTATTTTTTTAAAATTTGACGGTCTTCGATATGGATAAATGTCATACTATTTCGCTTTATATCTTCTTATGCTGCAAGTCGGAACGATACATAGTTCTGCCATGTATAACAGATAGTCATTCTTGTTTCTTCTGTTGTATTAATATATAAGGTCATTTTTGTTTCAGAAAGGGCTTTCATAGGGAATAGCGGAGAAAACGGATAATTTTGCATTAAGCTAAGAGTAAGAGGCTACTCACTTAAAACTAGTCTCATCGTATAACAAAAATAAATAAAGAAAGAAAATTATATTATAAAAAAATTTATATGTATAAACCGAGAGCTGGGCCTCGCCGTGGCCTGTATATCGAGAGTTTACAATGTTTGTATTCTTCATGAAGATTAGCGTTCTTATGCGGCCTGGCATTTGCTGCGCATCGCACTTATCTATAGCACCATGCCATATGCTCTTAGGACAGCTGTATAAACGTTTCGTTAAAGCGGCTACGCTTTTCGTGAGGGCGCTTGGCACGGAAAACAAACTCCGGCTGCGACCGGGCACTCAACAGTGCTAAAAATTAACCGCAGTAGTATGTAACCTAGTGCCCGCGCGGAGCGGGACCTAGTGCCTTCGCGCCTATATTATTGTCAACATCAAAAGCGCACCTCATTACGCACTATCTCACCTATGCGCCCTTTTTGCGCACCTGCGACTTTTCCTGGTCGCCAGCCGAGGAATCGAGCGTGGTATTTTTTTGATAAATGTATTTTTTATAAATAAACTTTAGTGCGATAATAAAGCATGCTTTTATAACATTTATACAGCACATTTCATTAATTTTTTTTGTTAATTAAAACACTGCTTAAACTAATATCTACACGTCCTCTCTCCCATCTGTCCTGTTTGGCGTGTTTTCTCCCCCAGCGAGGTTCAGCACAGCGCTGAGAAGTTGAAAAATTTTTCAGACCATAGTTGCCAATTTATTTGTAGTGGTTTAAGAACTACTGAACTAGTTATTCTATTTTATATATATATATATATATATATATATATATATATATATATATAATATATATATATTATAATAGTAATATATATATATATATATTATATATATATATATATAGATATTATATTAATATATAATATATATATACTATATATATATAATATATATATATAAAAGACGTTACAACTGCGTTTTTTAGAATGATACAAGTTTGCCACACTTCTAAGTTCTAACTTTTAAGGGTTAAAAAAAAATGATTTTCCTGTCATAGGGCGCGGCTATAGGCGCAGAGAAATGGCTGTGCGCCTTTGCTTACGTCCCCTTTTTTTAATAAATTGGTGTACCTTTGCGCCCTACAAATTGATCGTGGCGCCATAAGGCGCAACTCGGTGGTGCGAACGCCCAGCTCTGGTTATAAATAAAATTTTGTATTTGTCAAAACAAAGATTCAATGGGTAACTTATTGTTTTTATTATTATTTCATTTTATGATTATTATTTTATTCGTAAAATTTAGTAAATTATTATCTGTATTATTATTATTTAATTTTTCTATTATTATTTTATTATCTATTGTTATGTTTATTAACTATTATATGTAAGTTAACAGTGGTTATTTCCACAGGTTCCTGTATTACTTCCCATATTAGATCCTAAGAATAAACTCGAATTATTGATGGTGGTGTAAATATCCTTACTGTTGTGAAGTTAAGAAGAAATAGAAAATCACAACTATTTTGTTGAAAGTTATTGTCAACATCTAGCAATCCACAATTCATTTGAACCTTATTATCAATATCTATTAAATATATAACGTTATATATTGGTAAATCCAATAATACATATGTGTAATATAGGTTTATTGTTTAGAAGCGACAATAGAGTCGCTTAATATATATAGTATATATTATAACATAATATATATATATATATTATATATATATAATATATATATCATATATAGCTATATTAATATATATATATATATATAATTATATATAATATATAATACTATAATACATATAATATAATGATATCATATATATAGTATATATAATATATTAGCCTAAATATATATAGATAATATATATGTATTATTAGCTATATATTATAACTAGATTCAGTAGTTCTTAACTACAAATAAGTTGACAACTATGGCTCTTGAAAATTTTCCAACTTCTGCAGCGCCTCGTGCTGGACCCCTCCGTGGGGAAAACATGGGACCACCAGAGGACATGGAGGATGGAAAGGACGTGTAAGATATTAGTTTACGGTGTTTTATTATAAAAAAAATATACGTTAATAAATGCTGTGTTCTTCCTTCCTAGTCAAAAGCAGCTCTTTTTCATCGCACTAAATTACTTTGCAATAAACTTTATAGCGGAACAGGCGACCAGCCGGAGAGGATGTCGCATTGATGCTGACAAACAAATCTAGGCTGCTCAAGATAGGGCGTGCAGCGCACAGACCCGGCGGCATAAGGGCGCAGCCCAGCCTCGTGGTACTTAATTTTTTTTTCAAAAAACTTAGATCTTTTCATTTCACAGCATAAAGCAAATTTGTTTTAAGTTTATTTATTTTATGTCTTTAGACCACTTATTCTCAAAACACTACTTCCATTAATGCTATTACATTGAATCTCCATTATATTGAGTGACAGCAACTGCACTTAATTATATTGAAATGTTGTGGTTTGTTTTGAAGGATTTTATAACAAACACCAATGAAACATTTTCAAACCATTTTGGAAGTTGGAACAGAACTTCTGCTTTCTGGATAATGAAGAAACGATAATGCCTCTTGTCAGAATCAATGTAAATGCATAAAATCTATGTACAATTTATTTTTCTTAACGTAAAATTTTAATGCAAATAGGAGCAAGTTGCGCGAATCATAGATCCCATACTTAATAATCTTCGTAAAGTCATTTGTTCCATAGATATCTATTAAAATTTTTACGACTTATATTGTAAATAAAGTTTGATTGCATGTGTGCGAAGCTGATTGTTAAGAAATGTCCAATTATGAACTGCCAAAAAAAAATATATTTCCCATTTTGAAGAAGGCTCAAAACATACTTGCTCAATTATACAGGGGAGGAAAGACTAACCAGCAGAACTGGCTTTACTGAGTGTTTCATCATAGCTACACAATTTAAAAGAAGAAGATATCAATCGATTTTGTTGTTAGATCGGATAATAATTAAAGAATTTTATGATAAGAATAACAATGATATTCTTTTTTATTTTAATTTTATTTTATTTTTAGTTTTTCTCTACATCATTTTTATTTCCCTTTTATTGCAATAGATATATATATATAATATATAATTAATCATTATAATTATAATAGCTAGTAGTATATTATATATATATATATATATATAATATTATATTTACTAGTATACGTATATATTATATATTATTATTATATTATCCAGGTATGGGGAGTCGAAAAAAAATAAATCATTAGACTCAGACTCCCCAGAGTCAATATTTAAAAAACAACCCGGGGACTTCCCGACCTAGAAGTCAATATTGTAAAGAACTGAGAATTTTGACGCCGACTCCCGAATGCGAAAATTTCATACACACACGATTTTGTACCGATTATTTAAATAGCCATCGCTCGCTGTTGATAAATCGTTAATGCAGGAATAAGAAAGTACATTCTTATTGATTAAACTCATTTTTATTTTGAATTATTTTTAAACAATTTCCTGGCAATTAATGGATTATTAAAAATTCCTATCACTGAATCTATCTTGCCCCATTGTATTCCGAATTACGGTTTTTTAATTCTTTTTAATCTACAAAGCATCTTTAGTTTCAGACAGTATGCCACTTGGATTAGAGATTAAAATTTTAAAGCAACTTAATATTCTTTTCAAAAATCTAACCATCCATTTCCTAGAATGTACTTCAAAGAATCAAGAGCTCCTTTCCGGAGTTAAATAATTTTCACTAGTACCTATTACAACATCAGTTTCAGATTTGTGTCTCATGCAAGATGTTAAAAAATGGATAAACAGTTACAGTCTTTTTAAATGCAACTGTGCGAGGAACTCGAGTTTCTACAAAATTTAAGGTTTCAGCTCGAAAAGTGGATGCTGATACTATATGATCACTAAACGAAAACCTTTCCTTAGCAATATTATTATTATGTCACACACTTCATTCGCTGTTGTTTTTTGTTAAATTTGTAGTAATTGGAAGCATTTAACCGATCTCTTCACCTCACAAACATCACACGTTCCCTCAATTACTTTCATTATTGATGGTCACACTGTTTTTAATCTTCCTAATTCTAATTGTAGTTCACCCACAGCTTGTTTTATATAAGAATTATTGTCTTCATTTTTATGATTTGAATTTTATTATTTAAAGAAAACAATTACGTGGTGGCATTATATGGCAAAAAAAAGTGAGCCAAAATACAAAAGTAGGAGCAGTCAATAGTCTTTGCAATCTTCTGCTTGATCTCTGTGTTCCTCGTTGTTTGCTTTTCAATGTCAAATATTTTTTCAGAGCACCTAACAATGGTCTCTCTATGTTCAAAAACAATGTTTACAGTTCGGATGCTTAATTAATTCCATCTTGTTTAACAGTTATTGGAAATTATTTCCCCAATAATTCCAATCTAATACAGAGCATCCCTGAAGGAAGATTGTAAAAAAGTTGGCAATTAGTGATTATATTTTCGAACGATAAAATCTCCAACTTCTGGGGAATACCATATATATAATATATATATATACCTATAATATATACTATATATATATATATACTATACTATATTATATAATAATATATATAACTATATATATATATATATATATATATAATATAATATATTATATATAGTATTATATATATATATATAGTTATAATCTTATAAAAAGTTCTTTTACCAGATGCATATTAAGGAGAGTGGGAGCGGGGCATGTAAGTGCAATATTTCCCATACATATGTATGGGAACAATGCTCTCAATCTCTGAAATACACATGGAAAATTACTTAGGGCAGCTGAATGCCAAAATAATGCCCGCCTAAATATCTTAAAACTGTTAAATGTTGTGCCAACCAATAGGAGAGGGCCAGATTTGAAATGTAAGGTGTAGAAAGCATCATCAATGCCTACACTGAGAGAGTCCGCTTTGCCATAGCGCGGAGGGAGGACGCGCCGAAGCGTCTTTCCATATATTCAAGCTATTGAATCAATTATTATAATAATTATTGTGAACATTCCGTAATGTCTATAGCATTATCATCTTAATTGCCCAAAGTACATTAAAGCGATTGTAAAAATTTCATAGGCAGCAATACAAACTTTAATTGCTTAGTGCCTTATTAGTGTCAAATAACCGGCAGATTGCTGAGATATATAATATGGGCTTTATCTAACTGTGCTTATAAAACTGTAAAATATACTGTTGCCATTATTCATTACATACTAATCGATTATCTGACATACCATTTATTCACTTTGCATATTTAATAACAAACCGAGATTACCGCCCTGCTGCTCGCATTGCAACTCATTTCACTTCAATCATTCCCTCATTAATTTACTTTCACTTGTTGCTGTATCTTCTGAGTTGAATAATTTAGCAGATCAATTTAGTTGACCCTATAGTGACCTGAATTCCAATCCGACCCCTGGATCTGGAGTAAGTGCAGTGAGAAATTGCCGGTTAATCAAAACTAATTGAAAAAAAGAAAAAAAAAAAGAAAAAAAATTCTGTGATTAAAAGTGCATTTATTCTAATTATGTTCTGTGAATAAATAGACAGTGATTCAAAAGTTAGCATTGTGAAGAAAAATAAACAATAAACAATATACAATTGCAATATTCATAATAAAAAGTCGGTATTAACGCCTAACAAAAATAAACGTTGGAAAATTCCAAACTAAGTCCCATTACAAGCTTTCTCAATTAGGCCTAAAAATGTGCGAGAAAGTGAAATAACATCTTTTAGAAAAAAAAATGGTCTCAATAAAGAAACTCTGTTAAAACGAAATCTACGCGAGCTAAAACTGCTCCAGTAAAAAGAAATTGGGGGAGTGGAAAAATACCCTCTCCCCGACAGACACAATCCTCCAACGACAAACGCAAGCAAGCTTCCCTCGCAAGGAAGGAGGCGCCTCACAACTCAACCAATCGAATACCAACCCGAAAAATTCCAGTCAAGTTTGTGTATCCAATTAAATTACCAAGCGTGGATGTAAACGATATTATCAACTGGGTCAAATCAATAAATATCATTTTTAGACTTTATAAAATAAAAAGTGTAACAGAAAAAATCAGACTCGTAGCACCCATGCTTCCGACTCATCTCTTACTAGGCATCGAATACCCCATAAAAAAGAATGCCTATAAGAAACTGCTAAAAGCAATAAAAATAACATATTTACTTCCACAGACACAAAGCCTTCATGACGTCCTACAGAAAGGAATGAAACCAAATGAACTACCTAGCAACTATTTTGACAACCGAATTGACAACAATGTGATAGGCCTTAAAAATGCCAAAGTCTCCTAAGAGACCATTCAAGCTTTATAAAAGAATACTTTCCTCGCCGCCTTTGCGCCGATTCTTGTGTATACCAAAATATACAGCAAACTGCACAGTGTGTCCAGTATACACACGCTCAACCCACTTCGCTGACAGCTCTTAAAATGCACAACTTCGCGAAAAAACTAACCAGGACCGGCTGTTGCAACATCACCCAACAGCCGCCATAAAAAATATAGCGTCACAAAAAAGACAGTCGACCTTCACCTTAAAGTACCAGCGATTAACAATTCATCCTCTCAATAGTGAAAAGTGTAGTAAATAAACTCAGAAAATTTTTAGTGTGGAGAAACACTTATAGAAATCACAATCTATATTATAATACTAAACAGTTACATTAATATTTAAATAAAACAATAGTTAGTCCAACATACATACTACTACCGACGTACCACCTCTACTAGCAAAATCAAGACTTAATCAATAATTAATAAATAATAATAATAGATAATAAATAATAATAATATTAATAATAATTAATAATGAAGAGACCACACTGGCCCCTCTAGAATGTATAAATATAAAGAGAAATTCTACTGAAAACGCATGCCTTTCTAGCTATAAAATAATAAATACTAATACTTTACAAATTAATGAAAGTGGAATTATATATATTATAAAAACAATAATCAAAAATACAAAAAACTACTACACTAATGATTATTATAAACAGAACAAAAAAAACAATCTAATAATGATTCAAATTTAATATTTTATTGAGAGAATAGCAATGATTTAAGAGATAATTAGTTCTGGATAAAACATACGTTGGAGAATCCTATACTGACTTTTCATTGCAATTATTTTAGCCTATTAAGTAAGCATAGAGTGGAGCTCGAGAGGACAAGGGCAGTTCTTCTTATTTATCCGAAAATGCAATCGCGGATAGTAAACTTAATTTTGGCGTGTCCACGCACGCCGCTTTGCCGTCCTCAAACGTTGTTTACCGAATGGGAGAGATGATACTCTCTCTCTTTTTCCTTCGCCAATCTCAGAGATTTATGGTTTATATTTATATTATTATTTCTGGTTATAACATAATATAGGTTTATCAAAACACAACTGCAAAAGTGCAACAGGCAAGCGCCGGAAGGCCCTGGGACACAAGCCTTAACTCAGATTTACAAGCTCGATAACAAGAGCGCCGGCACCGCAGACTAAGAGCTCAAAAGCAACTTGTAATAGAATGCAAGTTTAAAAAATTGTATATTGAGAGTCCTACCCAATTTAAGGAACAGTGTAATACCTTGTCTTATTATATATATATATATGATGATGATTTTCTGTGTTGATGTGCTTATTTTCAAATGTTATACGCCAAGCCTTTCTAACTGTATATCCTATCCAAAAATCTCTAAAGTAAAAATTAAAAATTTATGTAAGCTACTGTTAAAAATCGTTTCAAAGCTACAAGGTCTGAAAAACAAAAAATCCGAAAGAAAAAGCGGGAGTAAATCTAACCGCGAGTCGCATGCATTTTTCGCAATCAGAATCGGACACAGACAGCTAACTAGCTCGGCAGCCATTTGCCTCCGCTGCAGTAAAAATTCGCTTTGCCAGTACCAGCCGCTTCAAATGCGAGCCTTCAAAAAAAAAAAAACAAAAAAAAGACGAAAAAGATACCCTTTTATATCAATGCAAGGAAGAAAGCAACAAATGCGCCAATAGACTAGCCAATGAAAGCAAAATTAGAAAAGACATAGTAACTATTCATTATTTCGGTAGATGAAGAACATTTTCGATTTTAAACAAACAAAATTCATCTTAATCGTCTGCAAAAAGGGTCTGATCTTCAAAAGAGAAAATTGTACGTTTATTGAGAATAGATTAAGAAAGAAAATAAAGAAAACATGAAAAATACGGAATTGCCGACCAAAATGGTTATATGAGATGCTTGAAAGAGGATATAATATCATGGCCTGGTGTCCCTTGTATCGTAAAATGACAGGATTAAAATAAATTTTATCTAAAATTGTTTTTTTATTTAAATTCTGTATACTAAGATGTAAATGTTTCTTCCCCTCATAGCTATCGTATTGTCTTTCTTGCTCTGTTCTTTTCTAGTGCGTATTATGTAATAACTATAAATAGATTTATATAGGGGTACCTAGCCTGCATGATATTTCAATTATCTCAGTCATAAGTTACCTTATGCCTGCTGTTGAAATTCATTGCAGAGTCACTCGAGATTCACCATTTCTTGAATCTGGTTAAAAGTTCTCTTACAGACATTGCATATTAAGGTAGAGTGGGAGCTCGGGCCGCATGTAAGTGCAATATTCCCATACATACTAGTATGCGGGAACACATGTCTCTCAATGCTCTAAAACACATTGGAAAAATTACTGGTAGGCAGGCTGAATGCCATAGAATAATGTCCGCGACTAAATATCTTTAATAACAACCTGTTCAAATATTGTTGCCAACCAATACCTGAGAGGGTCATATATTGAAAACGTGTCGCGGTTAAGGTCGTAGAAAGCCACTCGATCATATGCCTACACGGAGCAGACGTTCCGCCTTTGCTCCGCTCAGTAGCGCGGAGGCGAAGAACGCGGCCGGAAGACGTCTTTTCCCAATTATTCAAGCTTATGAACAATTATATATACATTTGATTGTGAAATCTATGTCTAGGTAGCAGATATGTCATCTAATTGCCCATCACATGAAAGCCGATTTTGTAAAAATTTCACGGCACGGCATATCACAATCTTACAAATACGTACAAACTGCCTATTCAATTGTCAAATAACCCGGCAGATTGCTGAGATATACTAATATGCGGCTTTCATTAACTGTGCTTTATAAATAACGTTAAATTTACCTGTGCCATTATTTCGCATTAATGACTGTAACTGCCATGTATCTTGACATACCACGATATATTCACTTTAGCATATGTTAATAGAGAGAGCTGGCTTTGTCGCATTGAATCACTTTCACTAAATCATTCCCCTCATTAATCACTTTTTATTTTTATCTGTCTTTATTTATAATTATCAGATCATATATATATATATATATATATATAATATTATATATTATATAATTAATATATATACTATGACCTATTTCACCACGATATATTATATATATAGAATAATACTAGGCCGTATCGTATAGTATATTATATATTATATACTAATCACGATATATCTATAACAACTGGCTACAAAGCTTCAACGCAGTGCGATAGAGTTATTCTAAAAATAAGCCCGCTTAAGTAATACAACTGCTGGCGATGTGAACCTGGGCTCCGTCAGCAGCACTGGTTCTTCCGCGTGACAGTCGTTTGACGACCACCGCCTGACGTATGGCACTAAAAGTTAAAGCGCGAGAATTGTTCCTGTGGTGAATTTATCACCCACCCAACAAGAACCACGATGCTCTCTACTCGTCCACGCTCGGGCGTAGACGACAAACAGCGGCACCGCGCAATGTGAAAATACTTTATAAACCGGGGAATATATGGTATGTAAATAAACAACTTTGCTACCAATTCAACGCAGTGTGATAGGTGTATTCAAAAATAACCCCCTTAAGTAATTTCCCGACACCTGCTGGATGTGAAAGCCTGGGCCCTAGCAGATTTGTCCTCGAAGTGATTTGACGGACCACGCCACGATGGACTAAGAACGTAAGAGCGCGAGCATTTCCTGTTGGTGAATATATCATTGCAGCCCAACAGGAACCACGACGGCACTCTTGCCCGCCACCGCTCGGGCGTCAGCGACAAACAGCGCACCGCTCGCAGAGTGAAATACTTTATAACGGGGGAATATATTGTATGTATGGTATTAAAACTGCTAACAATTCCAATGCAGCGCGATAGGTATTTATAAAAATAAAACACCCTTAAGTATTTCACACTGCTGGGTCGTAGCTTAGTCGTCAAACACTTACGCGGACATCTGCTTAGGGCCCAGGTTCACATCCCAGGCAGTGCTGAACATTGACTTAAGCGGTTATTGTTTGAGATACCTACGCACATGTGCGTTGAATTTGTTAAGCAGTTTGTTTGCCGTCTATCATACAATATATTCCCGGTAGTAAAGTATTCACTCTGCGCGCAGGTTGCCCTGTTTGTCGCTACGCCCGACGCGTGGCATGCAGGGTAGATGCGTCGGTTCCGAGTTCCTGTTGGGTGGAGTGATATATTCACCACAGGAACAAATTCTCGGGCGTCTTTACTTTTCAGTCCATCGTCGGCGTGGATCGGCATAACACTTACGCGGGACATCTTGCTAGGGTCCCATGTTACAATCCCCAGCAGTGTGAATATTACTTAAGGTGTTATTTTTGAATACCTATTAATATAAAAATATATATCGCTTATATATACTATATATTATATATCATAATCTATATATATAGCTATATAGTATATATATATGATATTATATATATATAATATATAGTATATTATATATATATATATATAGTTATACTATATTTATATTAATTATATATATTATACTATATAACTATATATATATACTCGTACCTATGCTAGGATTTGCGCGAGTAATAATCACTACTATACGCTATAGACATATATTATATATATATCTAATTATATATAATCATCGTATTACTTAACTATTTTAGATTTTGCTCTACTAGCTATAGAATACTCAATATAATATTAATATATAATGAAATGAATGATAAAAGTTTTTAAAGATCTATCATCGACCGTGAGTAGGTACTATAATAGGTACCTATATATATATTATATATATATATATATATATAATATATATATACGATATATATATATATAGATATATATATATATATATATATATATATATAGTATATATATTATAATATATATATATATTATCTATATATATACAAATAAGAAGCACAAAATACACTTAATATTAAACAAATATTCTGGATAACTAAGGATCAATAAACACACCCTCCTATGCTCAAATCACAATGAAATATACCTACTCTATACAACTATGTTTTTAAAAAGTTTTAGTTACTATAAAAGTAAATTACTGCATTCACATAATTAAATATCCTAAACTATTAATCATGGCTACTATTTCCAGACTATGCTTCTAAAGTATATACTAAGTCAATTATTACTGAAATCGAACTTATATAAATATAGATGGGCGTAGATGCTGATCTAAGACGGATGATACGTAATATAGACAATGCGAAGTCAGAAAAAAGACTATGAAATCGAAATACTAAATAAGATATAACTGACATATAGATATAGATAAGACATATATTATAGAGATAAAAGAATGATCATGATTAAATTTATATTTAGAATATTATATAACAAGTATATAATAAATAATTATAAGAATATATGATCTAATTATAATAATATAAGTATCAAAGGAAAAGTAAGAAAATTTTAATGTAAAAGAAGATGATATTTTAATATATCACAATATTGAATTTACCTTTGCAATGAGATATTTAAACGATAATTTAATAATTTCATGGAATAATTATTAATTAAATTTGTCAAAAAATACTATATAATACTTTAGTGAAATTTTATGTTCTCTATGTTGGTTAATCGAAGTATACTACTTACATACTCAGAGCGAAAAAGTATTTTATATCAGTCAGAGAAATAAATATAGCGACTACATAATAAAGACTGCCGGAGTGATAAATCATGTCTGGTATTAAATCACATAGAGGTGAATTGAATACCTGATAGCATAAGATAGTGATAGCAGGGAATACCAAAATGGTAAGAATTGGTATGACCTTCGTGAGTGACTTAGCTAGAATATCTTTAAAAGAAATCTTATGAGTTTAGTGTTACATAAGTATGTCATAGTGATTATACAGAAGATATATATAATATAAACAAATCTGGACCTTCATACATAATATATATAGACTACTAGGACAGTATATTATATATGTATGGGAAGGCGCCGATAACTAAGTAGTGAGTAATAGAAGACTCTATGTAGCGTATATATGTTACTAACGAGTAGAAAATGGCTGATCGAAGAGTCAGATATGGTCTAAATATATGTGAATAAAATCTCACTAATTAAAAAATTATTTAACGAGGATGACAAATAAGGATGAATAAGAAGATTAAGTAATATATATATAGAGTAGGAGAAGGAATATTTCAACAATAGTAAACAATTATAAAATACATAGCATATATGGCTTCATAAGTATATGGTAAAAATATCGAAGACTATAATATATGAAGCAAAGTAGCCGAATAATGAAGTAGATAACACAGAAAAAATAACACATATAAGATATAATCAGAATAGATAAGAGGAAACTAAGTAATAAAAGGAGAATAGATAACTAAAGGCCCTAGGCGGATATATAAATTAAAAAGCCGTAAGTAATAATATATAAAAATATATAGTAGTAAATCATTAATATATAATATCAATAGTGATAATAATAAGAACTATTAATCAAAAGATATACTAAATTAGAACTCCAAATTCCTTTTTGCGTTTAAAAAGTTGCATATAATAGAGTTATAGGATAAGTATAGATTATAGAGGGTATGATATAATATATAATATAATATAGGATAGTATAATAATAAATAAATATAATAGATAAATATATAGTATCAATAGATAGAGAGAAAACACTGTGAGATAAGATATAGAGATGAGTAATATAACTAAAAATAGTAAGATGTATAGTATCTAATGAAATATATATATAATAATAATACTACCAATAAGTAAAATATATTATAATATAAATAAGATAAGTATATATAATAATATATATATAATATCATATAGTAATATATTGACCTATATGACGATAGATGAATAGATATACCTTATATTATATAAAGATAGTAGAGCAATATAATATTAGGATAGTAATATAAAATAATAATAATAAATTTATGAGAGTAAAAATGTCAACACTCAAACGAGAAGGTAAACTGTAATGACAAGATACAAATAGAGAATAGTATGATAAAGAGATGAATAGAAAAAAACAAAA
>JABUQX010120495.1:0-21106 GCA_015478945.1 Trachelipus rathkii | reverse complement strand
ATGAATGACAGTCGGTTTGGTTAAGCGGATGTATACAGTGATGAGTTGTGATGTTGTTGGGAATCCGACCGCTGGGAGGAGGGAGATCGATAAAAGCTGGATTGAGTCAGTAAACGAATGTAACTGCCGGGAAGAAATATGACCGTTTGGCCAGAGGCGAGAATAAAGCGTGCACTAATAGAGAGTGAATGGGCTGGGTTTGTGACGGGGTATGTTGTGGCCCACCATGGGTCAGGTATGAACCCTACATCTTGACGATATTGCCATAGTGAGGGTCAGTTCGCGGGGTCCCGTTGAAGCTCTATGGTGGATTTTCCGACTACGACGAGGTTCTCACTAATAGGTATTAGAAGGGGACGGTAGGCTGGTGGCTTCTTTTTTCGACTTGTGTCATATTCTTCTACTACTTTTTCTTTTCCGATGCATGTCACGCACTCTACCCCCAGTCTTGGGAAAAAGGAAGATATGATTATATATATATTATATATATATATATATATTATATATTATTTATACTATATATATATATATATATATATATATATATATATATATATATATTTTATATATATATATATAAATACATTATATTATATATATATATATATATATATATATATATATATATATATATATATTTAAATTTACTAACTTACTCTAACTTTACTCTAACTTTACTAATTTCTCTCTTAATTAAACAAAGATGAAGAAATACTTTTAAGTTATGGCTTGTCTTTTTCACTTCAGAAAAATGATCACCTCCTACAATTTTGTACAGACTTCGAAACCTGGAAGAAAAGAACTTCAAACTCTAACATTAATCATGACTTTTTAAAAGGTTTGCTTTTGGACGGGATCATCTCTACCGCACATATTAACAAAACACCCAAGAAATTCTACGATGCTCTAACCTCTCTGAAGAGAAATAATAATTTGGTAATTTCAAGATCTAATAAAGGACAGAACCTCGTAATCTTAAACAAAGATGATTATCTTTCAAAATGTACAGATTTACTTAATGACACCTCTACTTACACTTTACTCAATAAAAACCCTCTTCAAAACTCACATAACACTTTCAATCACAAACTTAAACTCATCATAAAAGACCACCCAAACCTCCTTCCTGATCTAAAACCTAACCTCCCCCGCATACCTCAATTCTATGGTGTTCCTAAAACACATAAAAACAACATCCCAGTCAGACCTATCATATCCAACATTAATTCAGTTACATATGAACTCTCCTCATGGCTGTCCAAACAACTAAAACCATTACTTGAACATATTTCCCCCTCCCACCTAAAAAACTCTAAAGATTTTATTCAAAAAACCCACAATATTTTGCCTCATATTATCACATTCTTAGCTTTGACGTTACATCCCTTTTCACGTCAGTTCCCGTCCCTTTTGCTATCTCTCTGTATTAGAAAGATTCTTTAACGAAAACAACTACAACCTTGATTACCCTTCCCCTCTCCTCAAACAACTAATCTTACTCACCCTTGAACACAATTTTTAGCATTTTAACAACACTTACTACAAACAAAATTCTGGACTAAGCATGGAATCTCCGCTTTCCCCCACTCTTAGTAACATATTCAGGAACTATTAGAACACTTTTTCATACTCAACCACCCTCTTCTGTCCAACACCACATAGCTTCGCGATGTGGATGATATTTTTATCTCCACTCCCTTAACCACCAACCCAACTCTCGTTCTTGACTACATCAATTCTATCCACCCTAATATAAAATTTACAATGGATCTCTCTAACAATAACACCCTACCTTTCCTTGATACCCTCCTCTCTTGGAACAACAGTCCTATTCTACACTTCAGCGTATACCGTAAACCTACTTCCAACCCTTCTTACATACATTGATACTCCACACATTCGCAACATATTAAATCTGGTGTTCTATTCGCTCTCTTCTTAAGAGCTCTACGCATCTGTTCTCCAACTCTTCTACATAATGAAATCAAACACATCTTCAATACTTTAAAGAAACTCTCTTACCCTACCTACACTATTAAAGGCTCACTTAAAAAAGCAAAAAATAAATTTTACAACCCTACTACCGTGACCAACACACACTTCCTCACCTATCTACCCATTCCTCATTTACCACATAAACAAATCCTCAAAACTTTACCTTCATCGTTAAGACTAACTTTCCTCTAAAACCTCATCTCTCAAAAGAATCTTCAAACCTCCAACTCACTTACAAAAAATAACATCTTCACAAATGTATATACAAAATCCCTGCCATCAATTGCCCCCTCACATTTAATAGGTGAAACAAATGATTCAACAGAAGACTCTATTCAACATAAGCACGATCTTTCTACGACTCCCAAAGCTCTGCCCTCAACCTCACATGACTTAGTCTCAATCATAACATTATCATAAAGATACTTGCCCATTCTTAAAGTTCTTAGGACCCCACCAAAACGAAAAACTCATAGAATCCACTATGCATACAAAAACTTCCTAACTTTTAACTACGAAATGGAGAATTATACGTTCAATCCCACACTTAAAATCATTTCTTTACCACCATTTACCCATTTTTTCTAAAATATAAAAGGCAAATTTACTAAATCTAAACTACCTTTCATATTTAAAAAGTTTTTATATATATTAAAAATTTTTATTAATTTTAACTTAGTCTTCAAAATATAAAATCGTCTGAGGAGGATCCAGAAAATTAAGGACCGAAAGCTTAACGTTATTTAACATCTTATGAAGACCACTGTAAAGACTTTTAAATAAATATATGCAGTTTTATTGAAATCAACATTTAAGGCCTTCTATTATAATATATATATACATATATATATATATATATATATATATTAATATTAATATATATATATATATATATATATATATATATATATAATATATATATATATATATATATATATATATATATATATATATATTAAATTTTTTTTAATTTATTTGTTATTTTTTATATAATATATATATCTATATCTGTTTATATATAAATATATATATTAAAATACATAGATAGCAATTTCTGGTATATAAAGAAAAATATATATTTAAAATTCGCATAAATGTATTGTTCTAAGCAGACTATTTCCCTACCATAACAGCAGTAGTCATACATGCAATTAAATCACAGTATTGATCAGCAATCATGTTTAAGGTAAGAAAATTAACCATAAAAACCGTTAGTATTATTTTTTTTTTTATTATCTTATTTTCGTTATTATTTTTTTTAAAAAAATTTAGTTAATAATGTTTCCCTACAATTTATTTAATATATAAATGTATTACAAGAATGTAACACCTATGCGCTTTGTTGAGAAATATTTTATTATTTTTTTTTATTTTAATCCATCCAAAAAGAATAATAAACATTAAAAAAATAAAAATCTAGTTGTTAAAAAATAAAAAAGGGTGGTTTGAAACAAATGTTTAAAACCAAACAATTCATCTATATATATATATATATATATAATATATACTATTTCATGGGTATGAAAAAACAAATATAAAAGATATATAAATTAAAATAAAAATTCTACCAATAAAATAATTCTTATTGATGCATATAATCTTAATAAAATTTATATTTTTATAAAATTTTATATAATTATAAACTATTTATGTATAATTATATATTTAAAAATCCTACTTTATCCACCATAATTTTAAATTAATTTAAAAATTCTTTTAACATAATTGTATTATAATATTTATCTGTGGAGAACGGCCTCACTTCGCCCAGGTTAGGTAACGTTGATGAATAAACTAACATCTCCTCCATAGAGTCATATTGTAAGTACATTACAATACTCTACTTACTTATCATGTGGAATAGATAAGTCTCCGTCGTTAACTAGGAGAAGTATTTTTAAGAGATATTATATATATTATATTATTATTATATAATAATCTATATAAACTATATATATAAATATATATATAATTATATATTATATAATATATATATATATATATATATATAGTATATATATAAATATATATATATGAATACTTTCGTATTGATATAATAGGTACACGTATATAGTAACCAAATCAAATACTTATGTGAGGTTACGCAATTAATAAAGTTTATTAGCGCGATGACGAATGAACGATTATAGTAATATCTTCAGTAGAAACAAGATAGTATGATTATTTGAAAAATATATCCTTTAATATAGAGAGAATTCTCGTGCTTCTCTCTCAGCTCCACCACTATATAGTAAAATTATATATAATACAATATATATATATAAGCTAATAATATTTATTCAAATTATTATCTATCTTGAGATGAGTATACCGCTATATATCTGACATAAATCATAACATTACTGAGTTATATCTATATATATTATATAGCATGTATAAATATATGAAAGTAAGAAATATAATACTATAGCTATATCAATACGTATAGTACACAAGTATTGGCTATATACGTATAATACATTACATTTACAATTATAATATATATATATTATAATAGAGAAGATATGTGGCAATGTTTATTAATTAAATTATATAAGGCTGTAGACAGGAGGGTCAGGGGGTTCAACCTGCCGAAATTATTTTAAGCGAATCGTCAAAATTTTTGAATGTCCTAAGTATACCTAAATTACTGCCAAGTGACATATATAAATATATAAACATAATAATATATTAATATCTTATTGGATATCCGCAATTCATAACAATACTACATTTAATCTAGTAATGTCATAAATTGGTTTATAATAAATAATAATAATAAATAATTAATTATTGTATATATATTATGTAATAAATAATAATAATTAATTGAAAAAAAAACAAAAATCTAAGTGTAGGTGACAAAAAAGAAAAGATCATTTTAATGGGGAGAGTGATGCAGACATTTGTGGTACCGTAACGATTTTCTTAAGGTCCAACGAAGTGCTGTGGCTCATATACTTTTCACAAGAGTAAGAGAGAATCTATCTTACTCAGTGGGACTTAAAATGTAAGGTTTTCCAAGTTTGCAGATTATAGCAAATTAGCTACCTCAGTTAGGAATAATGACGGATGTATAAATAATTAAAAAGATAAGGAGGAGAAGCTGTAACCGGCGCGAGCTGATATCTATCGGGATCTACGCGCAAGGTTCATCTATCTCTATCCGTTCAACTATAATCTTTTCATCTCTCACGCTCATAAACCATGGTTAATGTGCTTGTTATGCTGGGCGTCACATAAATCACAATGCTGATGCATGACATTGCATATCGGGGGTGGAAAAAATTCCGCGAGTCTTTCCAATCATACTAGGTCGAATGTTTCATCAATAACAGCTAGAAATCGTTGCAAGATGAGAACTACTATCACTGCGTGACAAGTAGTCCTTATGAGCGCTCAATTAATTAACAAACGAAAGATGAGCGTTAACTTCTTGGGACGGGTCTCTCCTACTGACAAATCTTTCTGGACTCTCTTGCCAAAACATTCTTATCTCAGCTATTCTGTAATCTCGCCTTTCCTTTATGGGTTCTGTGTTAATTCCACCACTGAAAAGGCCAATATATTCTTAGGCCTCTCTACTTCCATATACTCAACACTAGACCCGATCTGGCTCATTACTTATCCTCCTCATCCTCTCCTTCAGGTTCCTAGTTCTACTGGGATTAATTTTGAGCGAGGTCACGTTATGGCCCCTGAAGACTCATAGCAAGCGAGTGTCTAAGTGAAGATCGCGAGGCCCAGATAGGCTATCTTCGCGCCAAGATTTTTGAGGGGGGTGATACTTAACCGCGCTTTACCATCCAGACCTCGTTCACTATACTCTGAGGATTCTGAATACTAAGAGGCACTTCTCCTCTCACGTGTGTAGAGAAGTTCTATATAGGTTCCTCAAGGCCCTATTCAGTAAAACAATAGGAAGCCTGCTCATGTAGTCACTCTATATACGGCGATGACTAGCTTAAGCTATCACTTGGTAATTTACTATATATCTTCTTTTGAAATCACAACGCTTCTCTCACTTCTTGAGATTAATCTCGTGATATACTCGTATTCCCTTCTTTGAGGATAGCTAAGTATCACAGGTTCAGGAGCTCGGACGGTTCTTCTGTGTTCTAATATCTTCCTTTTTAACGTATTATTGTTTCCGCCATTTGGAAATTACGTGGGAGACCGGTGGTGGTGACTATTGACACTATCGCACGATCAGGAGGTTGACCGAGTAGATGGCACGTGGAGAATTTCCTCCATCTTCTTGTAAACGATCAGCGGGCTCTGCACGATAAGCTCTCCTATCCTTTGGGTTTTCCTCTATCTCTTTGTTTAATTAGAATGTCACTTGACGTTCAGAAAGTCATAAAATATGGGCACTTGGCCCGAGCTTGTTATGTATGTGAACGTCTTCCTCTAACGGTACATGGCATCTTCAACGTAATGGCGCTTCTTTTTCTGTCAAGCTTTTTGGTCGAGTCTCCTCAACAAGGAGTCTCTTTCTTATCTTCTCTATCATATTGATCAATTCCTACTTGCAAATTTGCCTGTTTGGTTTCGTATTTGTGAATTGGATTGCCGCAGCTTCTCTACACTGCCACCAAATTTTAACTTCTCGATTCCACTCATATACCCTGGACTGGGACTCTTCTATACACGCCTTCTTTGCGAATCAATCATCAACCTCTTTCCGGTGTCGGCTTCCTCTTTTTACACATTCTAAGAAATTGCTGGCGCCTTGTCCGCTTAATGCCTCGGCTACATACTCTCTCGCTCTTACTCCGCTCTAGATCACGAATTTTTTACACTACAGAGAGGCATCCTGGATCTTCCGTACTTCAAACCGAGACCTTGTGAATATGTAGCCAATCTCCTTTAAAAACCCGCTTAAGAAAGCCACTTCATCGAAATAATGTTTGCCTCTTTCGCTATTATATACTGTTCTAACTTTCCTATTCCTTTCGACCGGTCTGGTCGTCTCTCCTGTTACAATATACGAACATCCTTGGCCTGTCTACATGTATTTTCTTAAACATTATATATAGAGTATGCGGAAACCTCATGTCCACTTATATCTTGCAGTAACGCCCTTAGTGCGCATTGCCAATGAAAGTGAACGGTGCTAGGGCCGGCCATAAAAAAGAAAACTGCGTCACAATTCTGCATCTTTTCACGGAACAGCGAAACTTGCTGTAATCTCTGCACTTCTCGTCACTTTGCGCGGTTCTCCAGGCTGATACCCGGTCTCATCCCGCCCTGTGTATGGAGTACATTGTTCGCGCTTTTTGGGGGGCACATGTCTGGTTCCACTCCTGCTCTTGAAGGATTCAGTGTGTGTTGATCACGAGACAGTGCGTTAATTCCCTGACGATCATGTTATTTTGTTGGCTGCCTGGCTTTGCCAAGGTCTGGAATTGGAGGCGATGATATTCGTCGATATTAGAATCGAACATCGTTGATTCGGCATGCGCAGTATCCTGCGATCGATGCTTACAAGTGTGGCTTCCGGCATTACCATACCGAATGGCAGCTTGAGATAATGGAAGTGCCCGTCTTCGGTTGAGAAACCGGTTTTGTAGCAATCTTCAGGCCTTATTTTTATCTGCCAGTAGCCTTTGGCCAAGTCAAGTTTTGTGTAAAACTTGTCTTTTGCAAATTTGGTAAATAATAAGGTCTGAGTTGTTGTCATGGGCTCAGGATCAAAGACTGTGATCCTATTCAGGGCCCTGTAGTCCGAACACACTCTCTTACTCCCGTCCTTTTTCTGGACAACGACAACAGGTGCAGAATACGCGGCGACGTGGAGGGACGATGATGCCCATTTCATGATCATTTTAATCCGTTTTCCTTTATTTAAAAGGCTCCGTCCGCGTCGTAAAGGTAGTTATGTTTACGGCTTCAGCCTATGGGGGTGTCGTCGATAAGGTCTATCCAATATAATGTTTTAAGCGGTGGGCCAGGCAGCATCAGTAAAAATCCGCTTCATGGCTTCTGCAAGGATCTCGCATTAACTCTTTCCTCATATGCATCGGTTATGTTCTGCGCTGATTTTGGATGTCAACCAATCGCCTCTTTTCGCACCAATCGGGGTCGCATTTTCCACTAAGAGGCAATGTTTTCCTTCATTCCATGTGTCAAAGAGATCCACTGCTGAAGCAGCCTATATCGCCGGATGTTTGACTCACCTCTTCTTCCTCTTCTTCAGCTTTCCCTCTCTCACAAGTGTACTTTCTTGCAGCCGAGATTATATGTGATAGGTTTCTTAATCACATCATGCCACTTTGATCTTCGTAATTCGTCTTAGCGCCGTATGACTCGACGCACTTTAGTGGCCCGCCGCGCATCTCATCAACATCTTGTGGGCTCCGAGGTCGGTAAGAGAACGAAAAGAGGCTAGATCTCCCTAACTTCCAATTTTGCTGGGCCTTTGCAGGCTCTTGTCATAGTAATCCTTTCTGGGAAATTTGGGGCCTATCGCTCAAATTCTGCTCTGGCCAAGCTTCAGGAGTTTGCATTTAGTTTTCTTTCCTGCAAGTCGAAAAACATATCTATATTTGACCTTGCCCTCTTCAGGATTAATATCCCCCGCCCAAATTTCATGTAATATTTGCATTGGACCCCTCACACAGTCCTACCATACAGGAGTTCGAATGGGGAGAACCCTGTGGAATCCTGTGGAGCCTCCCTGTATGCAAATAATAGTGGCTCAATGAACTTGTGCCACTTCCTCACTTGTTCACTGCACATTCTCTTGAGCATTCTCTTAAGAGTTCCGTTGAACTTTTCTGTGTAACGCCTTGACTCATTGGATGGTAAATGCTAGAAAATTTCTGCTTGATGTTCAACATCTTCGTTACATCTCTCATTAAATCCGATGTAAATTGTCTGCCATTGTCACTGAGGATTTCTTTTGGCACACCCAACCTCGTGAAAATTGACACCAAACTATCCGTCACCTTCTGGGCAGTAATGCTCTTTAGCGGTACAGCTTCAGGATAGCGCGTAGCGGCATCCACAAGTGTCAGGACATACTGGTGTCCTTCTGAAGATGGTGGTGAGATTGGCCCGATCAGGTCGATGACCACCCTTTGAAATGGTTCTTCAATGATGGGCATTGGGCACAGAGGTATCCTCTTCACTGAACCTTTCGGGCACGTTCTCTGGCATATATCGCACGAGTAACAGTGCTTAGTTACGTCCAAATATATGTTCGGCCAGAAGAACTGTTGGGTAATTTTACCCATAGTCTTCTTTACCCCCTGATGACCACCGAAGACTTCATCATGTGCCATCTTCATGACTCTACTTCTGTACTCTTTCGGTACGACCAGAGTAAACCTTTCCTGTTGGTTCTCTAACACTCTTTTAAATAACACACCATTCTTTACTGCATACTTGTTTTCTCCTTTTTCCACTGACCTCCATACCCTCTGTAGAGTGACGTCATCTTTCTGTCTACTTTTAAAAGTCTCCCGATCGTTAATTAGTTCTTGAACTTCATCACCATGGGTTATATCCCCTTCACCCACAGCTACAACACCCTTCTCTCCAGAACTTTGCGTGTGACTGTCTATGTCACCTCTCACCATCTCGTCATCTTCATCAGCACGATCTGTTTCATCAGACCACTTCGTGCTCTCTACCATCGATGTCTCCTGAACATCTATCACTCTCGTGTCATCTTCAACATCTATTAATAGATCTTTAGGGGTTTCAACTTCATCTTTTCCTGTAACGTTCACATTTTCAGGTGAAGCATTTGCGCCCCAGTCATCAGCACTTAGTGATTGGTTCCATGTTGGCGCGACATCTTTATTACTGATGTCAAACGATTGTGGCACTGACGGTTTCCCTCTGTAAGACTCACTCATCTCCCAACTTGCCATTCCAAATTTATGATTGGTTTGGTTAGGTTCTTCTTGTGAACCTTCTTCAGCGTTCTCAGCGATGGGGACCAGCATACTTCTAATGTTATGCGCGACCTCTACTTTACGAGGCCCTCGACACACGGTCGACTCCCAAGCGAGATTAGGCTGACTTAAGGGCAATGCTCCTTTAACATTCCCGATTACCAAATCATACACAACCTCCGGCAATACTGCCGCGGTTGTTCTCCCTACATAATATAAGGGGTATCCACATCGATATTTGCAAGCGGAGCTTCAATCACCGTACCGTCCAACAAACGTATTTTCATGTTGTTTCCAACATAACACCTTTTCGGCACAAACTTTTCCCGCACAACCACTACACTACACCCGGTATCTCGGAGGGTTTTGACTTGATAGCCATTCACCGTCCCATACGTTACAGGTAGGTGTGACGTTTCGTCATTTTTCACCTTCTCTAACTCATTCAGGAGCTTCGGCTCTTCACCTGAGTAGTTCAGGGCTTCATTGCCGTTATCAGAGACTCCGGACGCTCCCGTGCTCTTTGTTTCTTCTTTTTGTCTCCCTGAATTATTCTGTCCCCTATTACTATTGTTGAAATAAGGAGGGGCTCGACAATCCCTTGAGAGATGCCCTCTCCTTTGGAGCACTTATAAGGCACGTGGGGCACTTCTCTCGGCTCACCCTGCCTACTGTCCCTGTGCGCGAGCGATAGTTTCTTGTTCTGTCGGCGCGCTATCCACCTCCACTGGGCTTCATTTATAGTTGCTCGGCGATGCATGTTGGTTGCTACTTTTATGATTACCATTTTCGTGGAGTAACCATTGCCTTTTGATCTAATAGATTATTATTATTATGTGTGTCTTTTTCAACGTGACTGTGATTTACGTGTGTGACTATTAGCTGTGAATCTCAAACGATGCGCTCCATGTATCCTTCAAGAACTAAGTTATTATCTTCTTCTGGTCTTTCTTTTTGCGTCTCCCTTAAGTAGCGTTGCGAGTTCTTTTGGAACTGTATTCAAATACTTATCCACCGAAAAAAATTCAATAAGATCATCAGGTGTCAGTGTTACATTTGCTGCTGTTAACCACTTTTTAAGAGCCTCAATAATTCTCTGTAAATAAACTCTAGGATTATCATCTTCCGTCGGAGTTATAGTTTTATACTTTGTACAGTACCCACTTTCCGTGAGCCCATACCTCTCCAATAAAGCTCTTTTCAGACCTTCATAGCTCTTTAATTCTTCAACAGTCATCTTATTATATACACTGACAGCTTTGCTTGTTAGGAAACTTCCTAAAACTACCGCTCGCTTTTCTACAGGGATATCGTTCGCCTCTGCTTGCTTCTCAAACATTAACAGATATTCTTCAATATCGTTTTTCTTTTCGTCGAAGAAAGGAAGCTTCAATTTTGGATACTTACTAGCATAGGAAGTACTATGGCTGCTCTGAGCACTCTGTGATGCTATCACTGCGTCATGTTGACGCTGTTTTTCTTCAGCATCAAGCTTCATCTGAAGCATTCTTTCTTCTGCATCTCTTGCATCTTTCTCCGCCTCTAACTTAACTCTCTGCGCTTCAGCTTCGATCTTGGCTTTCTCTACTCCCGCTTTCAGGGCTTCAAGGCCTTAGCCTTCTTCCGCTTTCATCTTGCAAAGCTTTACGGCTTTCTCCCTTCGTTCTCTACCTCAGCGGCGAATTTCTTTTCCTCGCAAGCCGCAGGCTATCTTTTGCTGTTCGAGACTTCCGCTTCCTTAGGCTAACCTCTTTTCCTTCTAAACGGCAACTTTTCCTCTTCTCTAAATCAGCAGCTGCTCTATCTTTTAGTGGCGGGCAGTGATTTGCTTACCGGCGAAAGCCAGCGGATTTGGCACCACTCCATAAACTCCCAGGCATTAGACATAGCCATTAGTTACAATTGTTGTTATCCAGAACCAATTTAAACAGAAATTATAATTGTTCAGCTAACAGGAGTCACTTTCAACGCACGATCACAATCCGTTTTCTATCGCAAAATTTACAAATTCTGTCTCCATTGATAACGCAGATTGAAAACAAACTTCTGAAGCCACAAAATTACTAATGTATATATATAATAATATATATATATAGCTAGTTTTAGATTGCAATAAAATTTGACAAAATCTTACGGGGAACTAGTGTTTTCACTACAGAACTCAAACAGAGGAAAATTGTGAATTCCGGGAAACCACTATTTCGCTCCGCCTTAATTTTGCAAACTTTAATGCCTATCTAACAATATTAATAAATATATTATATTATATATATTTATTTTTATAATATTATATATATATATATATTATAATATTTATAAAGAGGCATAATATAATTAAATTACCTACCGAAATTATTCGCAGTGTTTCTCTATTTCCAACACGAATAACTATTGCTGGATAACAGTTTGTTATCCGGCAACCAATAGCGCAAAGAAAATTAAATACGTTTAACTTCAAAAGCAGATAGTCCAACCGACTATATTGACAGTTAAATAAAAAAGCAATAGCCAATATCACTTATATTCGTATAAGCAACAACTGGGTATAAGAAGTTCAACCCTTGAACATCATAGTTCCGGCACTAGGTTTAACCAGAACACTGTACTAGCCTTGAGCTTAAATATCAATAAAATAGGTACAAAAAATCTTTACTACAAACGGCTTCAACTGAATAAGTAAGTAATGAGCTGAAAATTATAATATAGATCCGAGACAGGAATACCCGAAATTTTATCATGTAGTGGTGGCGATTGGTTAAAAGATATTAAATAAATTATCTGTCATAACTTACTCTTCAAACTGATGAAGCAAACATTTTTTTTTTTTTTGGCCAGGCCCCCGTGACAATCCAATCAAACTAACCTTATTAGGATTCTGCAAAAGCGCTGTTTTGTAAGGCAGTATCAGGCCTTCTGTTAGTGAGGCTTTGGCGCTGTGCAATTTAACAATGCAATATTAAACTTTAAAAACTCACCAAACTTATCTCTCTGAAGACCCTTCAAGTGGAACAACGGTTGACCGGGTTCTTATGTGTAAACAGTTCAGTCAATACTTTTCTTACCAGTAAATAAACCTGTTTTGTGATCAATCTTTCAATCACGAAAACCACTTCTTTAAGACTTAAAGCATTAGCTAATTGAATATTTGAATAAATGAAAAAGTGAACAGTTTGGAAAATACTTCAAGGAAACCATGGGAAATTTTTAGAAATATTATTAATAAAAAAATAAAAATGAAAATGTACTGGCTTAGCAATCTAGGTTTTATAGTTCCATGAATATATAGCCGGATGTCATTAGATATCCGTATACATATGCACTGCAACTATAGAACCTTCAGTACTAGATATATCAACTATATTTATATATATATATATATATATACTTTAAAATATCTACAGGTTTTATAATTCCATGTACATGTAGCCGGATGTCAATAGATATCCGTATACATGCACACCGCAAATATAGAACCAAAATGCTAACTACCAAGTATCTAGATATATATCATATATATATATTATAGTTATAACTTATATATAATATATATATATATATATATATAATATATAATAATATATATATATATATATATATATTAAATACTATAAATATTATGCTCTAAAGAAATAAATAAAATATCAACATAAATACTTTACCAATACATTCATATAAATTTTTGCCCATACATTTATATATATATAAACATAATATAAATCTATGTCCAATAAATATATATAATATTAAATTTATATTAACAAAATAATATAATGGAAGCTGACTTTAAGAAAGGTAATAAAAATTTTTACTTGTAAAATTAAATGATTTCTTTTTTTTTTTTTTTTTTTTTTTTTTTTTTTTTTTTTTTTTTTTTTTTTTTTTTTTTTTTTTTTGACAATTACTGAAGACATCGATTTATCAGTGTGAACAAATGAATGCAGTCTCAGCTGGTCAATATCAGCTGTTGTCTTAAAGCAAAAGAGTTGCCAACTAGTAATAAAACAAATCTTAATTTCAAATAAATAAAATGTGACTTTCACCATCTAAATCCTCCAAATAATATAATTTTAAATCGTGTAAAACACTTTTATTTGTTTGGTTAAAGCATCAAGGAATCTTGGGCATCCAATATCCACATTTGTTAAAGCTTATATATAATCATCAACTATAATAAGCCCTGTGAGATTATTACACATATAATCTTGTGTATTACTAATTCCGCCTTGCTAGGTGAAAATAATTAAAATTTTTTTAGCAACAGCGGCGACAGCAATGCATTTGCAAATCGCATTAACAGACGACACTTTTATAATAGAATGCAAAATTATATTTACACGAATAACACAATTATCTTTAAACACAGGCTTAAAATACGCATTAGCCTTAGGCAAAAGAAAATAAGCCACGAAATTTCCACATTGAAAATTACAACACCTTATTACATTTAAAAACATTAACACAATTACTTTATAATAAAAATATAAAATAAGACACTTCACGATTACAAGAATATGCACACTAAAATATAATAATATCGATCAGACAAGGCATCAAGCGCAATACCAACTGTAAACACCTTGATTGACGGCAAATGAAAGCGAAAAGATAACAAAATATTCATAAATTTACTATTTATATAAATTTTCGTCAATCAGTTTACGCCTGACCATCCAATCACAATTCTCTTAAAATAATTAATAAAATGATGTATCCACTTATTAGTTATTTCAGAAAAGCAAATATATACTAAACATTTAGCAAGACCGAAAATTGGTATTTCTTTACAATTGAACTTCGTTCACAAGAAATCTCAATTTTCCTCTAAAATCAAAACATAAAAGCCAAATGAATTTATATATTGTGCGCTCCACACTATACAAAATTATTAAATATTATTCCATACACATTTATATATATATATAAAACAATTACATATATATAATAATAATGCGCAGTAACCTTATAACAGTTAAAAAAAAAATAAATAATAATAATAATAATAATAATAATATAATAATAATTAATAGTATTATTATTTATTATCCACAGATTTGTGAAACGACGACCAATCAAAACTTAGGTTTCAAAAGTAAGTCTCGAAAAACAAGTTTCCATTGGGGCTGTCGTTTACACATGAAATAGCAAACATATTTACAAATTTCTTTTGATGAGCCGCTGCAATCATACATCGTATACATAGAAAATGAAAGAGGAATAGTAACGGCAATGTTGGCCATTACTTTACAATACATAAATGAAGCAATGTTATATTACGTGTATTATTGCATTACAATATATATATATATATATACTACTATATACATAAGTATATATAATACTATATATATATATATATATATATATATATATATACTATTATAATATTATATATAATATATTTAGTGATGGGACGAAATTAATCGTCATCGTCGTCATCGTCATCGGCAAAAATCGGCATATTTTTTTTAAATATCGTCATCGTCATCGTCATGCGTCATCGGCAAATTTCGCCGATTATTTTTGGCCGATTAATGAACAAATATTTAGAATTTTGAATAATATTAAAAATATATAATAATAATAATAATAATAAAATAATAATAATAATAATAATAATAATAATAATAATAATAATAATAATAATAATAATTAATAATAATAATAATAATAATAATAATAATAATAAATATATATATATATATATATATAATATATTATATATATAATAATATAATAGTATATATAATATATATATATAATATATATATATATATATATATATATATATATATTATATATATATATATATATATATATATATATACTATTTATATATATATATATATATATATACCCATTTGGCTTATGGTTGTATGACATTCCATTTTTGTTTTTGATGTGTGCTGAGTTCTAGAAATTTAAAGGTATATATATATATACCCATTTTGCTTATGGTATGTATGACATTCCAGTGCCTAATGGTTTGCCTTTCTGTTATGCGTTCATATCCACACTCATCCTCCAGACAACATATCATAATACACATACTTATACCAGCACGCCGACTCTTCGTAGACAACAATCTTAGCAGACCATCCCTATGCCCTTATATCCATACGTGTAGAGAGAAAAATTTGCCCACATCGTATGTCCTTCGTAGCGTAGAAGGCTACTAAGGGAACTGTGGTAGTTAGGTTGGCTGCCTACTAATCCCCACTGTTATTCTTTTGGCCAGGAAATGGCTAATTGCATGCCTCGGAGAAGTAGTGATCGCAGTTAAGCGCCGCTTCCTATCGCTTCTGCGAAATGAAAAAAAAAAAAAAAAAAAAAAAAAAAAAAAAAAAAAAAAAAAAAAAAAAAAAAAAAAAAAAAAAATATGAATTGTATCTGTATATGAAATGTCAGAGGGTAAATGTTGGGGAGATGAGGAGAGAGGTGATGGATGTATTTAGAAAGGATAAATTTGATTTGCTCGGTGTGGAACCTGAAACAAAGTATGAAAGAGAAAAGGTGAAAATGTAGTGGTGTGGTGTGGTGTGGTGTGAAAATGTGTTTGTGTTTGTTGCTGTGGAAAGGAATGAGAAGGGGATAGAAGGATTTGCAATTGTGATGAGTGGTTGTGGTAGAGGCTATGGTAGATTTTGTGTGTGTTAAGTTATTAGAAGTCTAAAGGTTAAATTTAAGTTTGAATAGATAAAATTTGTGTGGTTGCGCATATGATCCATCTGAAGGTAATTTGAAAAGAGTACGATTTTCTGGGATAATCTGATAGATTTTTGGGTGGGGGAAATAGGAGATTCAGTTCATTTGACACATATCTGTGCCCATTCAAGGATTTTTTTTTTACAGTTGTCACGACCACTCACGGGCAGAGCCCTATTCATAGAAAGGGGTGTAGTTACTCTCAAAAGTTCACCTCTAGCGCAAATTACGCATATGAGCACAAGACGCAGGCTTAAAGTGAGAGATTAAATTCAACAAGGAAATACGAAGATGGAAGAGAATTTCCACAACAAAGGTGGTGGAAAAGAAGGAAAGCACCACAGCAAACTGGGCGCTGGAGTTTACCAATGTCAAGCACAATAGCTCGGCGGGCAGATACAGTACCTATTGTTTGGGCTACGAAGAGTGCGTCGTAAAGGTGGTGGTACGCGAGTGATAAGTTCCGTCGAGCACTTGCCGGCTGCGGTAGCCTAATAGGATAGAGATAAAGCCCAAACATCGGCCTCGCAAAGATAGAGGGTGCAAGTGAACTGTGAAAGTAGCAGAAGCAGTTTATAGCCTTTTTTGGGGCCGCTGACATCGACCCTTCGCAAAAGCCGGGAACGCAGAGCGGGCCCCCCCCCCGCAGAATATGAGAGGCAGTACCTCTCATACATGGGGCGGATGGACCTTTGTATAGCGGGAAGGGCAACTGAGAAAAGGAGGAAAATCTCACAGTCTAAACAAACTTCCAGTTCTTTTGAGGCCGCCCTAGCACCGTTGTGATGTGAGGTTTCGCAAGAGCATCTTTTTTGTTCTATGTTAAGGCGCAAGGATTGTTTTATATTGTGCACAGGAGAGAGGCGACAGAACGTCGAAAGAGACAGGAAAGTTAGAAGGTATTTTGGAGAAGGAGATTTGTAAAGTTGGGTTTTTAAAGAATTGATTTCACAAAGTTTATTTCTATGCCATCAGCGAGATAAATGCGGAAAAGATTAAGAGCGAGAGGCAATTCCAGAAGTAAAAGTGGGAGTAGAATTGATATGCGTTAAAGAAGAAGGGTCGAGTAATCGGAATACGAGTGGATAGAATATTAGAGGTGCAGGTGAGAAGAATCGTAAATGAAAATTGCAAGTAGGTAGGTAAGATAGAGCAGAACCCTGAGGAATGTTAGTACTATTGACAGAAAAGAAGAAGAGGTCCCCATCAACAAACAGCCGATATTGGCGATTTGAAAAGAAAGCTAGATATAAGTAAGCAAAAGAAGGAGGAAAGCCCAAAGGAGGGGAGCTTGGAGAGGAGTAGTGGCGCGTGCCATACTCGGTCAATTGCTTTGATAAGTCAAGCGCCACCACCCAAGTCTCCCCGTATTTCTTAAGAGCGAAAAAACCAATATCGGTTAGATAGGAAGTATATCGCCAGTAGAGCTTGAAGCAACGAGAGCCGTACTGGCCATCGGAGTGAGTTTCCAGATGATCTAAGAAGTGAGTTGAGAGGGTTTCAAAGATCTTAGATAGAATACAAAGGAGAGCTATAGGGCGCGATAGTTAGAAAGGATGCAGAGCGGCTTCCTTTTTTGCGGAATAGGTTGGACATGTGAGAGCTTGCCAACACTGAGGGATGGAAAAGTTGCTAGTATTGAGAGGCATAGAGGAATAATAGTTGAAGGGCGAGAAGGCCGAAAGATTAGCCTTTTCAGTTGGCGAATTAGCAACACAATTATCAGATCGAATAGAGGAGGAAAGGCAGATGTTCAGAAGTTTCTAGAGATAAATAATGAGTAACTCGGAGAACCCAGGAGGTTAGCGCACTTTCCTTTGATGAAAAGCCAGCTTTGCTCGTCGAAGAGTATCTCGGCAACGCAACGATTTCTAGGCTGAATGAAAATTAGGGAGTGTAGGAGAACGAGAATCTTTTCCACACCCGACAGGCCTGTCTGCTAGGGGCCTGAATTGCCAGAGAATAAGCACGAGCGAACCATGGATTATGAGGAAAGAAAGTTTAGTTTTAGAAGGAATGAATGAGGAAAAGAAAAATTTAGCTGAAGTAAGGAATGAACCTGCTTCATCCCATCAACGATTAGCAGCTCCCTCCTTATCTTTGCGCTTATTCTTTTAAATTTTATACATCGCATCATTATTCCTTATTGAGGTAACCAATTTGCTATCATCTGCTATCATCTGCAATCTTGGAAACCTTACATTTAAGTCGCCCTGGTGTAAATATTTTATACATGTATGAGAAACAGCCACTTGACCTAAGAAATTGTTACAGACCACAAACATGTCTCCTCATTTCCATTAATAATACTTTTCATTTTCATTGATTTAACTATTTATTATTATTATTATTATATATTATTATTATTATTATTTATTTATTATTATTATATATTATTATATTATTATTATTATTATTATTATTATATTATTATTATTATTATTATTGGCTTAGGATCAAAAATTTTGATCGCTAAAATAATTTGGGGAGGTTGAACCCCCGCCTGACGGCCTCTTGTCTACAGGCGCTTATATATATATATAGTTATATATATATTATTATATATGATATATATAATATATATATATACTAATATATATATCTATATATATCTACTTATATATATATATATATAGTATATATATATATTATTTATATATATATATATATATATATATATATTATATATAATATAGAGGAGAGAGGAGGAGAGAGAGAGAAAAGTAAAAATTTTTAAATAGTTTTTTTCAATTAATTGTCATCGTCATCGTCATCGGCAAAATTTGCTCTAATCGTCATCGTCATCGTCATCGGCAAAAATTTCATAATCGTCCCATCACTAATATATATGATATTAGCTATAGTTATATATATATATATATTATATCATATATCTAATATATATATATATAATAGTGATATAAATATATATATATATTATATATACTAATTAATCGGGCACGAGGCGATAATTTAAAAAATGTTTATTATCGATTGACAAAAACCTCATGCCCTGAAAAATGTATTAGTTTAACATTTTATAGGGCCTATTATAGTATATATATATATTATAGATTAAAATCATTTATAAAATATATAAATAGTATATATATATATATTATAATATATATATTATATATATATATATATATATATATATATATATATATTATAAAATATTAAAAATATACGAAAGCATGTTAAAATTGGGTTTGTATAAAAAAATCGGGACGAAATCGGGACTCTCTTCTAAATCGGGACAAGGGTTTCAAAAAAAGGACTGTCCCGGCTAAATCGGGACGAATGGTAACCTTACTTATAGGTAGGCTGGCCAGACGTCCCGTATTTTGCGGGACTGTCCTGCATTTCACTATTTTTAGATCTTTTGTCCCGCAAAAATCTTTACCCAATGCGGGACAGTGTAAAGTCCTGCATTGTGAAATGTAAGCCACAAAATTTATAACAATCACAATTTGTCACTACCAAGACAAGCTTTTTTTTTTTTTTTTTTTTTTTTCGTTTTAAACATGTTTTGAGCAGATTTTCAAAGGCGAGTACGTTCTGGTAACTCGCGGTGAGATAGTCAGTCGCCAAATCAGAGACTCAGTTGATCTCTAGCTTCTGGGAAGTGCGCGTGTCACATTATTTAGAGTTGCCCTTATATATTGTGAAAATAACTTCAAAACGAAAGTGTTTATTTAGTGAAAACTTCGAAAAAGAATATCCTTTCATTAATTAAAAAGGCAAAGGATGATAGCACAGTAAAGTGTGATAAATGTCTTTCTATCTTCTCAATTGCAAGTGTTGGAAGAAATGATATTCCAGTGACAAGTACAATTCTGGGTCAAATTAAGTAAGTAAATATGATTTATTACTTATAAAGAGTTATTTCTTATTTACTACTATATTTGATTAAATTATTTTGGTTACAATATATTTAATATATGCTTGCCTATAGGCTATACAGGTTGTACTGTATAATTGATAAATTATAGCCTAGGCATGAAGATGACTGTCCCGCATTAGGTTGAAAAAAATCTGGCCAGCCTACTTATAGGCCCTAGTGTGATAAATTTACCTGGCGCTTTCCATAGTCGCCTAAGGCTTACAGTGCGATAAAACGAAGGTCCGAACAGTTGGAATACAAGTAAAACCCTATAGGATTATTCATTACTTTGCGAGTCTGTAATTTTTTTTCCTAAAAATGTCAGCCATTTTTTTTTTGTTTCATTATAACTCATTTAGATTCGATGGTGTGATTAATTATTATGAAAATCGGTGTTGCCGGGGTTCTGCCCTACTTTTACGGCGCATATATAATATATATATATATATATATATAATATATAATATATAATATTATATATATATAATATAATATAATAATATATATAATATTATATATATATATTATATATTATATATATATGACGGTTTAAGGATTATCGGCGCATATGTATCTTAAAAACTAAATTAATGCTAGCAGTAAAAACGGAATAATTGCT
>JABUQX010120494.1:12500-15000 GCA_015478945.1 Trachelipus rathkii | reverse complement strand
ACTAAGTTTTCTTACTTTAATCCATGACTGTTCTCATCTAGGAACAGTGTTTAAAGTGTATTTCTAAAGCTTTATTTATCTTTGTGAATTTTTTGCAGGCAGATACATTAGCAAAACTCCTAATATTTCATAAAAATGAATAGAAAGTGAAAAAAACAGTCCTGATAGATTTTGTTATGTGTGTGGCAAAGTAACTTTTAGGGACCAGCAATGCACTATAACGCCGTTAGTAAAGTTCCTTTACAATGCATATTTTGAAATAAAGCTTGGAGATCAAGACAAAACCTTTGTTCCACATATGTGCTGCAAAGCCTGTATCATAGCCTTAAGGCGCTGGAGTGAGGGCAAAACGAACTGTTTGTCATTTGGTGTACCTATGGTGTGGAGAGAAGGCAAGGACCATATTACAGACTGCTATTTTTGCATGACCAATCTCAAAGGTGAGATAATTACTTTACGAATATAGTCCTTGACAAATCTAGAAAGGTTTATAAAAATCTTTTGGTAGCCTATTGAAATTGTAATTGTGTATAAAAATAGTGTATTATTCTGGTAGAGAAATTGTGGTTAAATTGTGTATATATATATATAATATTAATATAATATATATATATATATATATACTATATTTATATATTATATATAGTAATATATATAGTATATATACCGTATATATATATATATATTATATATATATATACCCTGATATATTAATATAAATATATATATATACATATATATATATATATATATATATATATATATATATATATATAAATAATAATTAATATAATATATATATATATATATATATATATATATATATATATATATATAGATATATATATATAATATATATATATATATATATATATACCTGTATATATATATATATATATATATATATAATAATTATATAATATATATAATATATATATATAATATAATATATACATATAATATATATAAATATATATATATATATATATATATATACCTGTATATAATATATATATATATATATAGATATAATATATATATATATATATATATATTAATATAAATATATAATATATTATATATATTCATTAAAATAATATATCATAATAAATAATATAATACTAATATATATATAATATATATATATTATATATATTATATAGATAATATAAATATAATATATTATAATATATATATATATAAAAAATATATATATATATAATATATATATATATATATTATTATAATATATATAATATATATATATATATATACTCTAAATTGTATATAAAAATTGATTGTATTTAAAATTGGTAATCCTGGTTAAAAAATTGTATAAAAGTGTGGAAACGAGGGTCGAGTGAATTAATATTATGTAAAATTAAGTAGGCGAAACCTTTTTTCAGGTATCAATAAGAAGAAAAAGCACACTGTAGTCTACCTTGATGTTCCTTCTGCCATTAAACCACAACCACATGGTCCAGGAGTTCCAGTTCCTTCTCCACCTGAAAATACTGAGCTACAAGACAATATAGAAGATATAGAAGTGGATGACACTGACACTTCAGTGACATATCAGCCTACGTCTACAAACACTTCGCCAAGATCACTCACTCAAAGTAAATAAATGACTTGACTAGAGATCTTGGTCTTTCTAAAGAGAACGCACAACTTCTGCATCCCGTGCTTAGTGAGACAATCTCCTCTCCAAAGAAACTACATACTTGTGTCAGAAACAGAGACGAAAGAGTTTCGTTAAGTTCGTTGCAGTTGCTTCTTGGCCAGTATTTGGTTGTATTGCAATTGATGAAAGGTTTAAATTGAGCACTTGCGTTCCTTACCAACCAAGAATGGAGCTCTTCATGATTCTTCTAGCAGGAACTGAAAGGCATACTTTAAATATTGCAATAAAATGGCACCGTAACCTATTGCCCATTCAGTTCAGTTAACAGAAAGGTACAAAAATATGGAAGTATTGATTAATACAATCAAGTATTCTAACCACAACTGGTTAATATGTGGTGATCTCAAGGTAAGATATATTTCCCAGTTTCTTCTTGTCATTATAAATCTTCATTTTTAAAAAAATTACCTATTAAAAAAATATAAGTTCTTAGAAACCATGTACATCAATATGCCAGCATAAAGACAGTTTTCAATTTTAATTTACTACATTTAATTGTATTTAAGAATTAATCCTTTCTTTCAGGTTGTGTGCCTTCTTCTTGGGATGCAAGGAGGCTACACAAAATACCCTTGCTTCATGTGTCTATGGGATAGCCGTGCTGATAGTCTTCACTATAAGCAAAAAAACTGGCCAGCTCAAGAGACATTCTAAATTGGCTGCCACAACGTGGTAGCTGAACCTCTAGTCTCTCCCAAAAATGTTTTACTCCCTCCTCTTCATATAAAGCTTGGCCTGATGAAGAACTTTGTCAAAGCACTGAATAAAGAAGGCCAAGTTAAGTATCTACTGCAAAAATTTCCACACATCAGTGAT
>JABUQX010120494.1:5000-10000 GCA_015478945.1 Trachelipus rathkii | reverse complement strand
TTAATGCATATATTAAAATGCACAGTTTAACCTATACCACATTGTGGTAACTTTTGCATCAGTCTTATGTGGGGCACCTTATGAAAGGCTTTGCTGAAGTCAAAAGGTATAGTCATAACTGGGTGTCCTTGGTTAATGCAGTTAGTAATGTATTCTATAAATTCTAAAAGGTTTGTCTGTTGTCCACCACCACTTACGGGCTGGGTGCCCTATTCAGGGAGGGGTGTTGCACGCTAAAATTTCATCCTTCAACTAAATTACACTTAGATGAGCGCAGACGCAGACTTTAAAGTTGGGTAGATTAAATAAGCAAGGAACACAGAAGATGGCAAAAAGTTCCACAGAGACAGAGGTGGAAGAAGGAAGCACCGCTGCGAACTAGCCTGGAATTACACCAATATCTTCCAAAACTCGTGATGCGCAGACTGGCACCCCTTGTGCTACAGGGGCGTCGTAAGGTGGTGGTACGCGGTGGAGATTACCTTAGACCACCTGCCATAACAGTTACCAATAGAAAAGAGATAAAGCACCAACATCGCGCCGCAAAGATAGATTGTCAAGTGAACTGGAAAGTATAGAACAGTTTATAAGCCTTTTGGCTTTTGACTCGATCCTGTCCAAAAGCTGGGTGAAACCAGAGCCCCCCCAGATATGAGAACAGTACTTCATACATTGCTGGAGTAGCTGAGAAGAGGAAAAAAATTCTCGCAGTCTAAACAGAAATCCCAGTTTCTTTGAGGCCGCCCTAGCAACCGTTGTGATGTGAGGTTTCCAAGACATTTTTTTTGTTTATGATAAGGAGAAGAATGTTTATATTGTCAACAGGAGAGACGAGAGAACCGTCGAAAGAGATAGGAAAGTTAGAAGGTGTTTTAGAGAGGGAGATTTGTAGAAGTTGTGTTTTTAAAGAATTGAATTTCACAAGGTTGAGACGACCCCACCCGGAAATTCTATCCAGATCAGCGAGAATAGAATCAGAAAGATTAAGACGAGAGGCAATTCTAGAAGTAAAAGAGGGAGCAGATTTGAAATGAGTTGAATAATGATGGGTCGAGTCATCAGCATATGAGTGGATAGAGTTAGAAGTGCTGGTGAGATCATTAATGAAAAGTAGGAATAAAGTAGGAGATAAGATCGAACCCTGAGGAACACCATTATTGACAAAAAAAGAAGAAGTTGCTCCATTAACCACCACAACCGATATTGAGCGACTTGAAAGAAAGCTAGACATAAGTAAGCAAAGAGAAGGAGGAAACCAAAAGGAGGGGAGCTTGGAGAGCAGTGACGCGTGCCATACTCGGTCAAATGCTTTGGAAATGTCAAGCGCCACCACGCAAGTCTTCCCGTAGTTCCTAAGAGCGGAAAACCATAAGTCGGTTAATTAGGAAGTATATCGCCAGTAGACCTTGATCGCAGAAAGCCATACTGGCGATCGGAAAGAAGAGAACGAGACTCCAGATGGTCTAAGAAGTGAGAGTTGAGGAGGATTTCAAAGATCTTAGATAAAATACAAGTGAGAGCTATAGGGCGATAGTTAGAAGGATCAGAGCGGCTTCCTTTTTTTGGAATAGGTTGGACATGTGCGTGCTTCCAACACTGATGGAAAGTGCTAGTATTAAGACATAGAGAATATAGTTGAACGAGGGGTGGGGCCAGCACGTAAGCACACTCCCTCAAAACTCTGGGACTGATGCCATCCGGGCCACCCGCCTTCCTAACGTTCTTAGATCTCAGGAGCCCATGCACCTGATCAAATGTAATAGAATCAGAAAGATTAAGACGAGAGGCAATTCTAGAAGTAAAAGAGGGAGCAGAATTGAAATGAGTTGAAGAATGATGGGTCGAGTCATCGGCATATGAGTGGATAAAGTTAGAGGTGCTGGTGAGAAGATCATTAATGAAAAGTAGGAATAAAGTAGGAGATAAGACCGAACCCTGAAGTACACCATTATTGACAGTAAAAGAAGAAGTTGCTCCATTAACCACCACAGCCGATATTGAGCGACTTGAAAGAAAGCTAGACATAAGCTAACAAAGAGAAGGAGGAAACCCAAAGGAGGGGAGCTTGGAGAGCAGTGACGCGTGCCATACCCGGTCAAATGCTTTGGATATGTCAAGCGCCACCACGCAAGTCTCCCCGTAGTTCCTAAGAGCGGAAAACCATAAGTCGGTTAAATAGGAGAGTATATCGCCAGTAGACCTTGAACGCAGAAAGCCATACTGGCGATCGGAAAGAAGAGAATGAGACTCCAGATGGTCTAAGAAGTGAGAGTTGAGGAGGGTTTCAAAGATCTTAGATACTGAGGTAAAAGAAATTAATTTTTCGATCATTACTTTATTTAGGAAAAATCGCTTTCAAGAGATGTTGCATAATAGGTTAGATATTCCCTCTGTTAAACTTAAGGTAAATTAAATAAGAGAATGGCGTAATGCCGCTATTCCAATTTAGAGAAAACACTATGTGGACTATTTATCAAACTTCGAAACTCTTTCAGCCATTCGCTTTTGGTCGGTGAAACTTAGAATCTTCTACAATGGCAATTTTCAAACGCAGCACATATTTTAACCAAACTTAAAATCCACTTGCAAAAAGTAGTTTCATTCACTTATAACAAAATTATACTCCCCTGACTATTTCTAGATGCATTTATCTGTATGGTCCCGTCCTCTCTTCAAAATGAATTATTCAGCTATACTGCAAATTTCTGAGAAGGTAGCCTTCCTACCTAATTCTGGAATCCACATTTGTTTAATTAGCACCATTGTTTACAGATTAATCCAAGACAAAAAGGGTATTTGTAAGTTTGTCATTTTCCCAGACAGCAGGATCTAGAGAACTCTTCTTTCCAACACCACGATCTTCACATCAGAACTGAAAACAATTTCGACAACACTCCCAGATTTTTATTCTTAACCATAAACTAGGCTACTATATTTATTTTTATTTAAGCAGTGCCCTCTTGGCTATATCCGCATATATGAGAAAAATACAAATGTAACCAATGTTCAACAGTTTCATCAACTACTTTACTCCGCAAAAAAGTATATTACGATACTGGACCCCTCAAACCGGGTAACTGGTAATGATGCAGGTGATATAGTCCCAACTGGCCTCATAGAATCAGTAACTCCGTACTTTTTACCTGACAAACATTCTATAAAGTCACCTCACATTAATTGATTACCCTCCTTCACTTTTCCAAGGTTTCAAGTTGTTTAGGACGAGCAACCAGAGAGAGAAAAACAAAAGGAAATCGCGATATTGATAAGTGGTCGTCTTCTCACTGACAAAACCTTCAACAGGAAGTAATTCTGGCCTTACGCCTTCCAAGTGTCAAGTGTTCCTCCTTCCTTTTATAAGCCTTGTCATCGTCATATATGCAACTAGACCACCCGGCCTTCCTTCAACGATATTAAGTTAACAGATCATCGGCTGACATGTTCCAGTATTTTTTTCGCAACCATCCCCAACAAATTGAATTGTATCTTGACATAATTATCTCATTTTGACATATCCTTATATTTGCCTCCTCTTGGCAACTATAACCACTACAATGAATTTAAATTTGTATTCAATAGGTGTACCAATAGCACTTCACTCCAACCAAGAACAATCTTATGTCGATTTTCCAACATAATTTGAATGTTTGTTCAATGCATCGGGATGAGTTCTTTATATTATCTCTTAAAAAAATCTATTCACCCACATTCCTATATATAATCAGGAAGAAATTTTTTTTATGGGTCGATTTATACCTTTTTTAACATTTTTTGATATTTTTCTATTTATTTAATACATTATTTATATATATATATATATATATATATATATATATATATATATATATATATATATATATATATATATATATATATATATATATATATATATAAAAATAATTAAAAAAAAATATATATTTTTAAGCCTAACAAACGATTACCATAAAAAATTACCTTTTAGTCTGACATAAGAATTGCCTTTTTAATTAAATAAAAATCAGAGGATTACGAAGAATAACATAAAATCAATTTTATTACTCTTGACAAGTAGTTTATTAAACTTTTAATAATACATAAAATAATTTATAGCTTATTTTTGATGATAATAAAGTTATAAAAAATAATAATAGTTAATAATGTTAGGAAGTAAGCAAATTTAATTAATTTAATTGATAATTTTGATCTATAAATTAAGGAATTTGTAAAATTTAAAATTGAAAACTTTTCATAAGGAAAAATCTTAAATTTTACAAACTCTTAAAATTAAACATCAAAATAACCAAGTCGATTAATTAAAAATACAACTTCCTCCAGTTAATGAGATAAACAAGGTAAACGAATGCTAAATAATGAGATTCAAAACATATAATATATATAAAAATCAAAGATGTTAATAATAATAATAATAATAATAATAATAATAATAATAATAATAATAATAATAATAATAATAATAATAATAATAATAATAATAATAATAATAATAATAATAATAATAATAATAATAATAATAATAATAATAATAATAATATTAATATTAATATTAATATTAATATTAATAATAATAATAATAATAATAATAATAATAATAATAATAATAATAATAATAATAATAATAATAATAATAATAATAATAATAATAATAATAATAATAATGATAATAATAATAATAATATAGTAATTCAATATCAGCTTTGATTTTATAAAAGTTTTTGATTTTATTTCCAACGTTCTAAATATTTATTTTTGTACATAATTTAATTTCCTTAAAATAATCTTTGAAAATAATTTACAGGAGAAGAAGAAGAAGATATATTTGCATAGATTTCCCGACGCGTTTCGTCTCTATACTTGAGACATCTTCAGAGGATTATTTCTTGTAAGCGAATGAGTCTTTAAATTGATATATAATAAGTAAATTAGATGATATTGAGTCTGACTGATAATAATACATTAAATTTTATGTTAATGTCTGGTCTGCATGTTTTGATGTAGAAGGC
>JABUQX010120493.1:22500-55000 GCA_015478945.1 Trachelipus rathkii | reverse complement strand
GAAGAATCGGCAATGTTCTTGAATCGTCATAGGAAATGGTTGTTCCAATGGTATAATAATAGTTCGAAAGATTGACGACACAAAGAAACTGCTAGTAAAGTATTAATATGGACGTTGTTAAAAGTATTTAAATTTAAAATAATGATAATGGGTTTTAATTAGATATAGATATATATATAAAGATATATATCATATATATATATATATATATATATATATATATATATATATATATTATATATATACATATATATATATATATACGGTATATATATATATATATATATATATATATATATATATATATATATATACATATATATATATATATGTATATATATACATATGTGTTTTTATATATATATATATATATATATATATATATATATATATATATATATTATATATCTTCAGACAGACGTAACTTGTCCGAAGTCCGCCCAATGAGTGAACTGAATTCGAGTTGAGCAATTTTACCATTAGCTACTTTGGCAGCTGATCCAAACCGAGAAGATGCGTTTCGAATTAGTCCCCAAAGTGTAAGTACACACAAACACATTTGATTATATAGTAGAGAGATATATAGCAGCATATATATATATATATATATATATATATATATATATATATATATATATATATATATATATATATATATATATATATATATATATATATATATATATATATCAGGGTTAGAAAATAATCCAGATTCAACAATTTTTTTTTTTTTTTAGCAAAAAACAAAATGAACAGTAATTTAATTTTCCTATTTTTTTTTCTTTTTTTTTCAATAATATCATTTCAGTATTATTCAACAAATAAATTAATAAATAAGTATAAAATTTACAAAATAAATAAATATTATTGTAACAGATATTGTCCAATTCCCACTGTTGAATGAATGTCATTGCCTCATTGGTGAAACTTTTAAAGGTAAATGGTATTGCTATTGTTGCGTGTTATTGATTGTCTTGATATGACAGGCATATCATAACTTTTTCATAAGTAAAATTATTTAAGTAATATATTCAAATTTATATTATTTAAACTTTAAACATTTAACTTGAACATTTATATTTAATTGTCATCGCCATAATCTGAGGCTGTGAGAAGTTAGCAAGTTACCTCCCTATAGTTCAGTAGCTGTAACCTAGAAATTAGGCAGGGTTGCACTGGATACCTCTCCGAAGAGCTGCCCACCTACCCATCAGGGTATTTTGTATATATATATATATATATATATATATATATATATATATATATATATAGATATATATATACTATATATATATATTATATATATATATATATATATATGTATATACCATTTTACCCATTTTATATTTATTTTATATATATAAAGTTTAATAATAAAACCTGGTGGATTGGGAATAAAAGAAACCTAAAAAATATTTTTTTTGTAAACCTGAAGCTTTGTGATTGGTTTCATAGCCTAAGCATGATAGAACTGGATAGCTGAAACAGTAGTATTTAAACTCAAAGTTAAGCCCAGATAAATGGTGGAATATTATGGATATTAATTTGAAAAATATACTGATAAAAATTACCTTAGATAGTTTTGGCCATCTTTACATTCATGCCCAGCTAGTTCTAGATCAATTGAAACAACACTATTTTTGGACTTTGGGTCGATAAAGCTCAAAATTTGTAAGGATTTAATATATAAGACAACCAGATAGTTACTAATAATTAATGGGAAAATGTGATGCATTCACTGACCGACTTCAATTCCCATGTTACTAAAAAATATTTATTGTTTATTATATAAATTAAGAAAAATTCAAAATATATGTAGAATGTATAAACCAAAGAGGAAAGGATTCTTACATTTATTACTGAAAAGTTTTTTATTTAAACAAGTAATACAATTTAGTTTAATTACGGTTATTTATAGTATATATATATTATATATAATATTATATATATATAATATATATATAGTATATATAACATTAACTACCTATATATATATAATTATATATCATATATATATATAACTATAGTTATATATCATTATGTATATATATACTATAATATATATATATAATAACTACTTTGTATATAATATCATATAATATATAAATATAGTATATAAATATATATATATACTACATAGCTATATCATGAGTAATATATATTAAAAATAAATAAGGAAGTTGAGCTACTGATTATAACTTAATGTTAATCAATAGAAAAATAATTAATTATTATTGAAGATAATGCGAAATAAAAACCAATAGATATCGGCTTCAATTTTCAACTATAAAATCTTGTGCATAAACCTTGTATTCGATCAATAAGTATTAGTTGTTGTATCGTGCTAATAGCACAGTTTAAATATTGAAACATTTTAGCATTATTTTTTAATTATAGGTCTGGTTAATTGAGTGTTATCTATTTACTTTATTATCAGTTATCAATTAAACCATAGTTCTATTTTCACCAGATGCTTTACGATTCAAAATTGCAAGACTTTTTTTCTCCAGATTTTTTTGATTTTTTTTTTTTGTCTTAAAATAGTCCTCAGGATTAAACAAATAAAGTTAAGTTTACCAAATTAATAATTATTTAATACTTTTACTCTGATAATACTTAAATTTCAGAGAGATTCGTTGAATTTCCTATAAAATAAATTATTATTATTATATATACAATAATTTAATTTCTTGTCATATTTTATTTTATATATCTGCATTCTATTATTCCGTATTATTACTATCATCCACTCTTCATTATTCGATTATCTACATTATTCATCCATTATTATTATGATATGACTCTCATTATTATTCTATGCTATCTTTTAATTATTTTCACTCCCACTTCTTAAATATTTAACATATCATACTATTTCTAATCTAAACTAGCGTAATTTTAAAAGCTAATTTTTTTTTACATTTTATTTCCATAATATTTTCACTGAACTCGAGAGAGCCACGATTCTGAGATTCGTCTTGCTTGCAAGCCGCGCGCTGCGCGCTGACCAACGCGCACACCACACACACACAACACCACCACGACACCCACACAGCCAAAACAACTACCACACACACACACACCACACCTGAATCTCAGCAGATCACGAACATAATCTGTCTTCAATTTCAACTTTTTCTACTTCACGCAATTTTAACCTTTGATGAAATTTATGTAACAGATACTGGTTAGTATATATACAACAATATATATACGTAATACAATATCATATTATATCATACCTATATACGTCTACTATACTAATATCATATACATCATAGTATACTAACAATCTATACTTATATAATAAGGTATATACAATTACTATAGATACTCTTCATATTTATAATAATATAATATAAATATATACTCACTACACATATATATTATCCCAGACTTCCTATCATTAGCCACATTACACATTCACCAGCCCTACGATACTATCAAAAATAAACATATCACATATAATCTAGACTACCTATATATATATATATATATATATATATATATATATATATATATATATATAATATATAAAGATATATATATATTATATATATATAAATCACATATATTTAGCTAAAATCTGCGATGATCATCCTGTTCAATAATACTATAAGCAGCCCACTTGCATTTACGATTCTATCGCATCGTCAAAGTGTCTAAATTTGTCTCTTCGCATTTCCTCTGCGCCAGTTAGTAAATTACCACCGCCTGTTCCTCTACAATAAATAATAAGCAACCAGACGCAAGCGCAACTTAATGGGAAGCGTGATAAATTTTACTAATCTCAGTCATTTAATTTGAACGCATAATGCCTAACCTTAAATTCACTCTATTTCTCTCTACCTACTACTTCATGGCCGTGAAGTTATTCAAAGAAACTTCCTCTAAATAAATGTTTGAGTGGAGTAAAACTTGCCCATATCTATATTTTCAGAAGTATGGGAGGTCTGGTAGAATCATAACACGCTAGCCTGATTTTAATTTAACTTTTCAATCTATGTTAAATATTCCGACGAGCTAACATGTTTCGTTTTTTTCTTTTTCTATTTTAAATCTCTCGGGGTCAAGAAATTCATAGGTCTCTTTAATTATCAGTATCCCGTTTTTTAATTCCTTTTCTCATATTATATATTGTTATATTGATACTATATCAAATCAAAATTTTCGAGTGCTGTATCAAGCAGTATCAAAAACTTTAAATCCAAAAAAAAAATTTAATTAATAAACATCGTTACTTTTTTACAGCATCGTACGTTTGGCAGCTACCGGGATGCGTGAAGACTCCGTTAATTATTTTTTCCGAAATTGCCAATAAACTATTTGTAGGAAAACCCTTAGAACGAAAGAAAACAAAAAAGCTCATACGGCAAAGTTGATCCAATCTAGTGTTAAGGTATAGAGTTACTGCGCCGATTATATAGGTTAGTAATAGGTTTACTGCAGCCGCATTCGTCCACTATAGGTTTAGGTGGCTATAGCTTCACACGAATATAAAGTTACTGAGCTAATCTATCTACACCAGACGTGCACATAACATGATAACCCAAAACATATCGATGACATGAACCGAATTTACCCGGAAAATTTATATTTTTTTTACCCCTACCTTACAATTCTTTTCACGTTTTAAAAAAGCACTAAAATACGTTTTCTTCTCATGCAAAAATGTACGCTCTTGTCCACAATTAGTTTTAATATATTCAAATTCTCGTTATCTTTCTTGATCAGCATTTTAAGTAATCTTGTTAGTATCATATGCTCAACAACCTATATGAAAAAAAACTTACATAAAACAAAATTCGACGAATACCTATGACGCTCATAAGGAATCCAGAATTATTATTAATTCTTATTTCGGTTTATAAAATTTTCAATTTATTCCGCATATCCAATATGTTTTTATCTTTTAATCCTAAAACTTACATCGCACCTACTTTTTAAGAAGAAATTTTTATTGCCAACATATCTATATATATATATATATATATATATATATATATATATATATAATATAAATATTATATATATAAAATCTTATATAATATATATATATATATATATATATATATAAGTAATTGGATTAGGAATTGACGCTAATAATAAACTTCAGTGGTAAGAATTTTTTTTAAAATTTTCCAAATTTTTGAATTTCTTAAATTCGGCTCTGGGTGGCCAATCCTTGTTAAGAAACTTCTCTTTCGTGCATTGAAAAGAAATGGTAGCGTACTTTAGGTCTGAGATTAGATAACGCTAAAAGTTTTTAAAGATCTAGCTAAATGCTATAAAAGTGATTTGTATTAAAAGAGGTTACCTCCATACTCATATTATAAGAAGGATTGTTAAATTTCATGTAATTTGCCATTTGATTATTGATTTATTTTTTATTTTTAGAATCTTTAAAGCTATTGGATTTTATTATTAACATTTCGTAACGAACTAATGAAAAAAAATATTTAAAAAGCAATCCTATTTCTCAAATGGAACAAGTTTTTAAACATAATTTTTAACATCTCAACTTTATGCCATAATAAAATTTAGGACATTTACCGTAGTATTTATTCATTACATTGTTTTTGATAACGGAAGGCTCTTTTGCACCAAGGATAGACAGTCATTTCATTACATTATTTTTGATAAATACAAAACAAAAGGCTCTTCTGCACCTAGGACGGACAGTTATATACAAGCTTTCTAGTGTGTGCGCGCGCTCATGCGTATTTTAGTTGTTATGCTTTCATGATACATCAGAATTTTAAAATACATTTACGAAAAATTTCGCGACAATTTTTTTACACTAGTAGAAAGATATTGCAAAGCCAGTTGCTCATTAAGAAGCAAAAGAGAAAAAAAACTTGAATTAATAACATTTTGGCAATTTTCCAAAATATAAAAAAGAAATTTTGAAAATGTACTTGAAACATAATTTAAAACAAAATCTTGAAACTTAGTAAAACCACCGTTCCGAATGTTAAAAAGTGTGTAAATATCAGAAGAAACTTATGAACTTTCTAAAATTTGAGATATAAATTGGCATAATTTTTTAATGAGTCTTAAGGTAAATTCCTCAATACGAATGATCTTGTTTGAAAAAAGGAACTTGAAAAGTTGTGAAAATAATTTGTCAAGAAGTAATTACTGATTGACAATTCGGTCTAAATTTTTCCTTTTGTAATTTAAATTATTCTTTATTAAGAATGTTTATTACTTTGAAACTCCTCTACTTTATTAATAATATTTTAGCTGTCGAAAAGGATTAGGATTGAAAAACTAAAAGGTGTTTCTCCACAATTTCCAAAGTTTATGAAAATTTTAGTGAACTCTATTAGAACTCCTTTGAGTGAGCTTGTTATGAACATATAATTTAATAATTTTAATAAATTTATGTTAATTTATAATATATTGAAAGTAAATCTATTTTGTTGCAAATTTAAAATTTTTTTTACAGTTTAATATTAAACCCAAACTCGTTTTAGAACTCTATTAAGTAAATGAAGATAAAATGTTTTGTTTCTTTTCTGTAAAATCAATTAAAAGAAATGTAATTATATTAATGCTATTTCTTAACCCTATTTTTTCTTGCAGATAGTGGTAGTGAATTTGGAGAAAGTACTTCTACAGAGTCGGTTTTGATTCCGCCAGAGTACGGAATTGTCCTCCTTGAAGGAAAGAAAATCCCGCAGGTCTGATTTCTGAAGGTTTGGAAACAAAGAGGCGAGGTAACAAGATAGATTGAGCTCATCTATTGTGGGATTTAGATATTTTTAATATGCATATTTATATTAACAAATATAAAAAATATACTATATAAAATATATATATATATATATATATAATATAATATATATATATATATATATAATATATATAATGGTTCGTATTTCTATTTTTCTGTTTAAAAGAATAAAAAGAGGTCGATTGTAACTCTATTATTGAGAAAAATGAAATAGTAATGAGTTATTCTGGAGTGTGGAAAATGACTTGGAAATTGACGAGAATTGCAAAATGAAAATTGTTTGAATTGTTGTTGTTCTGAGAAGTGAAAGACGGAATTGAGGAAATTGATGATAGAGGAGATGGGAGAGCGAGAGCGGTATGCTGATTGATGCCAGGGGAGAGAGAAGAGGTCTGTGTTTTAAAAAAAATAGTCTGAATATTTGATTTTTTAAAACAACCTGGCAGATATTTGTTAAGAAATTTTGATTTTATGTGTGAAGTTTGAAGTTATTAATTTATTATTTTTAACATGTTAAAAATATTTTTTTATTTCACTTTTGGTTTTAGTTTTTTGCACATTTATTTTATATAGTTTCACAAATATTACATATATTAATTATATTGATGAAATAAATTAATGGCATGGTTGAATTAATTATTAATAATTTTTAATTTGTTTATTTATTTATATAACATTTTCTTAAAAACCAATGTTGAAAGCTCATGTCACTATAATTTTATTTTATATATTATGATTATATTATTATTATTATTATTAATTATTATATTATTATTATTATTATTATTATTATTATCACTACTACTACACTGTCCTTATATCCTGTTCCTCATCCTCCTTAATTTTCATCTCGCCCCAGTCATAACTAATTTTGTTTTCCCATCCTTAATATACCTTATCCTACAATCCTTTTCCCATTTTCCTTCCTAGGGGCAAAGGGCAAGGAAGAAGATGGGGAACAACCCCATGATGGGGTTGCCCAGGGTGGGGAGAACGAGTTCGTGAGTGACGCGTTTCAGCCGTCCTCAAAAGATGTTGAGGAAGTGAAGAAAGGCATTTCGCAACTAACAAAACCTTCCGGTAAATAATAATAATAATAATAATAATAATAATAATAATAATAATAATAAGTAACAACTGTGTTAACGGGATTTAATAATGGTGTTAGAACAGTTTTCATTTAAAAATTTTGAACCCTTTAAATCAGATTTTAGGACAGTCACCCTTGTAATGAAACAGATTGCTTGTAAACATTTTTATAAATTTAATCCAGGAAAAATATTTTCATCTTTAATCACAAAGTCCGATTTTACTACCTTAAAAGCTATTAAACAAGACGAATACATTATTATGGGTTAACCAGACAAAGGTAGGGAGACTGTTCTTCTGAACACTAAAGATTACTCTAACAAAATAAATGGTACCGTATATGCTAGTGCCAAGTTTCATTTATTGGAAAATGGTTTTTCTTTCAGGTATAATGACGATGCATGGTTATGATAATTTTGTATTAATAACTACTTTATGTATTTGTGATAGTAATTCTCTTTTATTCTTACCATGTTATAAATAAAGATACACAAAGTACTGTATATATTATAATATATATATATATATATATTATATATATATTATATATATATATATATATATATTATATATATAAATATATATATGTCCTATAGTGATGTATAAAAACGTGTTATTTTTTCATTTCCTTGTTTTTTCCGTTTTTTTTCTTTTTATTTTAAGAAAATTCTTCGCTCAGATTTTAGCTTTTTACTCATCTGGTAATATCTTAAAATTTTTATCCAAAATCAAATTGAGAATAAAAAAATACATCTTTTATATCAAAAGTATATAATATATATATATATTATATACCTATATATATTTTTTTTAAAATATATATATATATATATATATATATATATATATATATATATATATATATATATATTAATATATATTATATATATATATATATATATATATATATATATATATATATATATACAGTTGTCGCCACCACTGAGAGGCAAAGCCCTTTTCAAGTTAAAAAGTTCACCCTACTAGCAGTTTAAATCACGCATATGAGCCACAGACGCAGGCTTTAAATGAGGAGATGAAAAATTCAGCAGGAAACAAGAAGATGGAAGAGAAATCCAGAATTAGAGTGACAGCGAAAGAAGGAAGCACGCAGCGAACTAGCCTGGAGTTACCAATATCAACACAAAACTAATGTGCAGATACACAATACCCGTGCGCAGATACAGCACCCCCTTGTGCTACGAGGGCGTCGTAATGGTGGTGGCATACGCGAATGATAAGTTCCTTCGAGCACCTGCCGCTGCGAGTACCTATAGAATAGAGATAAAGCACCAACATCGCGCCGCAAAGATAGAGGGTCAATGTGAACATGATGTGAAGTACATGACAGTTTATAAGCCTTTTGGCCTTTGACTCGACCCTGTCCAAATGCCGGGTGAAACCAGAGGCCCCTCCAAGATATGAGAGCAGTTTTACTCCATACAAGGGCGGATGAGACTCTTGTATAGCTGGAGTAATTGAGAAGAGGAAAACTAGCCTCGCAGTCTAAATAGAACTCCAGTGTTCTTTGAGGCCCGTCCCAGCAACCGTATGTGATATGAGGTTTCCAAGACTTTTTTTTGTTTATGTTAAGGCCAAGGATGTTTCCATTGTCACTGGAGAGACGAGCGCCTAGTATCATGAGATTGTAAAGAAGGTGTTTTAGGAGAGAGAGAGATTTGTAGAAGTTGGGTTTTTAAAGAATTGAATTTCACAAGGTTGAGACGATCCCACCCGGATCATCGAGAATAGAATCGGAAAGATTAAGACGACGGCAGGCAATTCTAGAAGTAAAAGCGTGAGAGAGCAGAATTGAAATGAGTGAATAGAGTTAGAATCGAGTCATTGGCATATGGGTGGATAGAGTTAGATGTGCAGAGAAGAAGATCATTAATGAAAAGCAGGAATAAAGTAGGAGATAAGACAGAACCCTGAGGAACACCACTATTGACAGAAAAAGAAGTGCGCCCCATCAACAACAGCCGATGTTGAGCGATTTGAAAGAAAGCTAGACATGACTAAGCAAAGAGAAGGAGGGGTGCTTGGAGAGCAGTGACGCATGCAATACCCGGTCAAATGTTTTGGATATGTCAAGCGCCACCAAGCAAGTCTCCCCGTAGTTCCTAAGAGAGGAAAACCATAAATCGGTTAGATAGGAAAGTATATCGCCTGTAGACCTCGAGCGCCGAAAGCCGTACTGGCGATCGGAAAAAAGGAATGAGTTTCCAGATGATCTAAGAAGTGAGAGTTGAGAATGGGCAAAGACCTTAGATAGAATACAAGTGAGCTATAGGGCGATAGTTGGAAGGATAAGAGCGGCTTTTTTTCGGAATAAGTTAGACATGTGCGTGCTTCCAACACTGAAGGAAAATGCTAGTATTGAGACAAAGAATATAGTTGAACGATGGGCGGGGAAAGCACGGAAGCACACACTCTCTCAAAACTCGGGGAGGAATGGCATCCGGGCCACCCGCTTTCCTAACGTTCATAAATTTCAGGAGCCCATGCACCCGATCAAATGTAATAACAGGCAAAGGCATAGGACATCTGAGAGGAGAATGAGGAGGAACAGGAATGCCAGAATTGTCCAGGGTTGAGTAAGAGGAAAATAGGAGGCCGAAGAGATTGGCCTTTTCAGTTGGAGAATTGGCAAAAGAGCCATCAGATCGAAATAAGAGGGAGCGAAAAAGGCAGATTTTACAGATGTTGTTAGAGGAAGTTTGGCAAAGAGGCCAGAAACGATTTGTCAGTAGGAGAACCAAGGAGGTTAGAGCAATTTCGTTTGATGAAAGCCCGCTTTGCTCGTCGAAGAATATCCCTGCAACGATTCCTAGCTGAATGAAAATTAGCGAGAGTGATAGGAAAACGAGAATTTTTTCAACTCCGATACGCAATGTCTCTAGCCTGAATTGCCAGAGAACAAGCACGATCGAACCATGAATTATGAAGAGAGAAAGATTTAGTCGAGGAAGGAATGAACCTGCTCATCCCATCGACGATTACAGCTCCCACCTTATCGGCAGAGGCTGAAGCGTTACCAGAGTATAAGCAGTCATTCCAATTATAGTTAGCGTAGAAGCAACGCAAGGGCCCCCCAATCAGCCCAATCAAAGTGCCAGAAAAAACGCATAAGGCAGGATGGAGCTGTTGGAGAAAAAATATTGAAATAAGAGATATGAGGTTGTGTAAAATGCTTGGAACCTGTCTCACATCGAATATCTATTAAGTAGAAGAAGGACTAGCGGCTGTTACATAGGTCAAGTGTAGTTCAAGAATAGAGTTGTGCACGGTCCGGAATGTTGTGTAGGTCTTTAATTAAGTTGCCCCAGATCGTTTGGAGAATGCTAAATGATTCGGCCTCCTCCCCACCTAAATCAGTATGAGAGGACCCCAACCATTCAGTGTTGTGTACATCGAAATTCCCTAAATAGAGGACTTCAGTATTTGGATGAGAAGCATATAAACAGTATATAATATATATTATATTAATATATATATATATATATATATATATAATATATAGATATATATATATATAGTATATATATATAGTATATATATTATATATTATATATATATATATATATATATATATATATATATATATATATCCTTTTACTGACTCAATCACTTTTTCTCAGGTCTCCCAGCTGGTTTGATTCCAGCACACTCACCACTATCATCCTCTTAACCAACCGACATCATCCTCCTTTTCCACATGACCAAACCTTCTCAACGTACTTTCATTTATTCTCTCATTATTTACACCTTTCCTCACACCACACTATTCTCTCTAATTCGTTCATTCCTCATTTTTTCAATTACTTCTCACACCTAAACACGCCATTAAGATTGTCCATACTGAACACATTGTACTTTTATACTATACCTCTTATTCCAGGACCATAGTCACACTACCATACATTAACACAGGTAACAAACATACCTTCATGTAACAGCCCATAGCGCACTCACAGACTTTAAGTTCATTTACATCCAACAAGGATTTAATTGCACCAGCCACCTTTCTACCAATCACAACTTTTCCTACTACACTCTGCATCATCTGTTTCCCTTTTCATCCAACAAATTCCTAAATATTTAAACTCAGACATTGTTCCAGTTGCTCACCATAACCAGCTAACAACTTCACACAGTGGACTGTCCTCACTCACAACCATAACCTTTCTATTATCTACATTTACTTTCAGACCGCTCCTTTTACACACCCTCCATATCCCTCTACCAAATCCTCTCAAGACTCTCATTCGATTTCGCCATGCCAAAAACTAAATCATTCGCATTATAAGAGGGTAGGGCACCCGCCACTCTCTTCTATTCTCCATCATTCAAACACCCTTCCCGCCACCCCCACCTTAATTCTTTTCATAACCCCCATCCACATACAAATTGAATAACCAAAGGAGACATGCACATTTCCCATATATATAATAATAATATATATATATATATATATATATATATATAATATATATATATATTATATATATAATATAATATTATATATATATATATTATATTATATATATACATATATATATATATATATATATATTATATATATATAAGTATATATATTATATATATACTATATATAATATATATATATAATATATATAGTATATATAATTATATACATATATTATATATATATATATATTATATATATTATATTCGTTATAAAATTTACGTTTTAGTGTGTGAATAATTTTAACCTGTTTTTTTTGTCTGTTTGCCTTTTGTGTTTTTTGTTTTTTGGTGTGGTTCTGTGTGTGTGTGTAATGGCAGATTTGCGCTAGGCGCGGGCTTTCTATAGACATTACTAACATCCGCGGCCTAAACTCTAATTCTGGCATCCGTGGAATACCACCTCTCTAACTCTAACCCCTAACCTTTTGCTCTTGTCTGAGACACAGGCATGGCTAAGAATTCATCCTCTAACTCGTTTAATGCTATCCAACTAACTTATTTCATAATTTCCGGCTAAAAGGGTGTGAGTATGTGCCTATGTTAAACATTAATACTCTACGTAAACACGTCTCGAGAATCTCGAATCTTCCAAAATTCCGATGTTCTGTGGCTTAAATCTTCTTCCTTCTACTACAATAATCCCTTGTGCTTCTGCTACTGTTTCCCTCCTAACAGAACAGATTTTTCACTCTTTTTTTGAAGTATTTTAATACTTCTCACGAGACTTTTATATCTTCTCATCCAAATACTGAGGTCCTCTATTTAGGGGATTTCAATGTAAACAAATGACGAATGGTTGGGGTCCTCTCATACGATTTAGGTGGGTAGGAGGCCGAATCATTCATCAGTATTCAAAACGATCTGGAGCAACTAATTAAAGAACCTAACCACACATCCATATCGTCCTAACCAATTCTTGAACACAACTTGACTTATGTTTCACCACTAGTCCTTCTCTCTAAAAATACACCACTTTCGCTCCTATCGGTAAATCTGACCACAACCTATATCTCTTAATTTTAATACTTTCTCTCCAACAGCTCCATCCTGCCCTACTCAGTTTTTCGGCACTTTGATCGGGCCGATTGGGGGGGGGGGGGGCGGGCCCCCCCTTTGCGGCCCCCCCCGGGGTTGCTTCTACGCTTAACTAAATTGGAGTGACTGCTCTTTGTCTCTGGTGGACGCCTCGGACTTCTGCCGATAAGGTGGGAGCTGTAATCGTTGATGGATGAGCAGGTTCATTTCTCCTTCTTCGACTAATTCTTTCTCTCCTCATAATCCATGGTTCGATCGTGCTTGTTCTCTGGGCCATTCAGCTAGAGACAGTGCGTATCGGGAGTGGAAAAATTCTCGTTCTCCTATCACTCTTGCTAATTTTATTCTGCTAGAAATCGTTGCAGGGGATACTCTTCGACGAGCAAAGCGGGCTTCATCAAACGAAAAGTGCGCTAACCTCCTTGGTTCTCCTACTGACAAATCTTTTGGCCTCTTGCCAAAAACATCTCTAACAACTTCTGTAAATCTGTCTTTCCTCCTCTTATTCGCTTTGATGGTTCTATTGCTAATTCTCCAACTGAAAAGATCAATCCCTTTGGCCCTCCTATTTTACTCCAACTCAAACCTGGACTAAATCTCTCATGCCTCATCCTCCTCCTTCTCCTCTCAGGTGTCCTATGCCTTTGCCTTTGATTACATTCGATCGGGTGCATGGGCTCCTGAAATCTACGAACGTTAGGAAGGGCGGGTGGCCCGGATGCTATTCCTCCCCGAGTTTTTGAAGTAGTGTTCTTCTGTGCTATCCCCGCCCTTCGTTCAACTGTATTCTCTATGTCTCAATACTAACACTTTTCCCTCAGTGTTGGAAGCACGCTCATGTCCAACCTATCCGAAAAAAAGGAAGCCGCTCTGATCCTCTAACTATCGCCCCTATCGTCCTATAGCTCTCGTATTCTATCTAAGATCTTTGAAACTCTTCTTTACTCTCATTTCTTAGATCATCTGAGATCTCATTCACTTCTTTTCCATCGCCAGTACGGCTTTCGGCTCTCGAGGTCTAACTAAGGGGAGACTCTTTCCTATTTACCTGATTTATGGTTTTCCGCCCTTAGGAACACCGGGGAGCTTGGTTGGTGGCGCTTGACATATCCAAAGCATTTACCTGGTATGGCAGTAGTCATTGCTCTCCAAGCTCCCCTTCTTTGGGTTCCTTCCTTCTCTTTGCTCACTTATGTCTTAAGTTTTCTTTCAAATCGTTTCATATCGGCTTTTGTTGATGGTGCGACTTCTTTCCTTCCTTTTCTGTCAATAGTGGTGTTCCTCAGGGTTCTGTCTATCTCCTACTTTATCTACTTTTCATTAATGATCTTCTCACCTGCACATCTAACTCTATTCACTCATATTGCCGATGACTCGACCCTCATTCTTCAACTCATTTCAATTTCTGCTCCTTCTTTACTTCTAGAATTGCCTCTCGTCTTAATCTTTCCGATTCATTCCTCGCTGATCTGCCGATAGAATTTCCGGGTGGTGTCGTCTCAACTCTCAGAAATTTATTTCTCTAAAAATTCAATTTCCACAAATCTTCCTGCTCTAAAACACCTTCAAATATTTCCTATCTTTCGACGGTTCTCTCGTCTCCCCGGTTGACAATATAAAACATTCCTTGGTCTTAACCATTAACAAAAAATGTACTTGGAACCTCACATCACAACGCCGTTGCTAGGGCGGCCTCAAAGAAACTGGGAGATTCTGTTTAAACTGCCGAACTTTTTTCCTCTTCTCAGCTACTCAGCTATACAGGGCCTCATCCGCCCCTTGTATGGAGTACTGCTGCTCTCATATCTGGGGCGGGCTCTGGTTTCACCCGGCTTTTGGACAGGGTCGAGTCAAAAGGCCAAAAGACTTAAATAAATCTGTCCTGTACTTTTCCACTTTATTGACCTCTATTCCCTTGCGGCGCGATGTTGGTGCTTTATCTTACTTTTCCTATAGGTACCGCAGCGGCAAGATGCTCGAGGGAACTTTTCATTCGCGTACCACCACCTTTGCGACGCCCGCGTAGCACAAAGGGGTGCTGTGTCTGCGCATGAGTTTTTTGTGGTATTGGTAACTCCAGCTGAGTGGTCGCTGCGTGCTTTCCTTCTTTCCTGGCCACCTCTGCTCTGATGGAATTCTCTTCCTCTTCGTGTTTCCTCCTGAATTTTAATCTCCCCCACTTTTAAGCCTGCGTCTGTGACTCATCTGCGTAATTTGTGTTAGTTGTTGACTTCTGGGCGTGTAACACCCCCTCCTTGAATTAGGGCTCTGCCCGTGAGTGGTGGGTGACAACTGTAAAAAAAAAAAAAATATATATATATATATATATACGTATATATATATATATATAATTATATATATAATATATAATATATATTATATATATATACTATATATACTTATATACTATATTATATATAACCTTAATTGATTTCTTCTAACCTTACAATTAGATTAAAAAAAACTATAAAAAGGACAATACAAAGTGTTTTCACTTACAAACATTAATGTCCGCTCACAACAATTTCAGAAAACAAAACCAACATCACTATAGTATATATATATATATATATATATATATATATATATATATATATATATATACTATACTATATATATATATACTACTATATATATATTATATATATACTATATATATATATATACTATATATATATACTTTAATATATATATATATATATATATATATTATATATATATATATAATATTATATATATAATATATAACTATATATATATATATATATATATTTTTTTTTTTTTAATATTAATTTTACATATACGAAATCTCAACACTTGATGAGTATGACTAACGGCAGGTTAAAATCCGATGAGAGTTAATTTGGTTGACTCCAGTTTAGATTTCCATTAAAATTTTATGTCCCCTATGATTTATTTTAAAGAAAAATTCTATTTTCTTTTTATTGTCTTTTAGCTGTACCTCAACAATATATATATATAATATATATATATAATATATATATATATATATAGTATATATAACACGCGTATTACAAATAATATATATACTATATATATATATATATATATATACTATATATATATATATATATAGTATAATAAATATTATATATATACGTTTATTATTTTGGTTCGATATTCATAACGATTTTATTTACGTATTAATTTTTATTAAAATGGATTTTTATAAATTTTGTTTTGGCGGTTGGTCATTTTATTTACATTTTTCTCTAATTAGCCAAAATTGGAAAGTATGAGTGATATATTTTTGTATTTCTATCTTTATATATATATACTATATATATATATATATATATATATAATTATATATATATATATATAATATATATATATATAGATATATATATATAATATATATATACTATATAGATATATAAAAAAATATACTATTATATATATATTATATATATTTTTACATTACAACATTGTTTTCTGTTTTTTTTTCTTCTTCTTTTTTAAACTCTTCGCAATGCTTCTCCCATTTGAAGGCTAAATTTTAATTAGCCCCAAACAAAACTATAACGTGGGCAGGTGCGAATTCAGCCCACTTAGACATTTCTGGGGTCAGTAACCAACATTAAATGTATTTTAATTATTATAATATTATGTGATTATTATATTATTATATTATTTGTTTAGTTTTTAATGTATTTTATTTTATAATTTAATTTTATGTGCTCATTAGCACTAATGTTTATTTAATTGCGTTTCAGTATAAAATTTATTTATTTATTTTATTTATTAGCCATTCATTTATGAATTTATTATTTTAATTTATTAATTTTTTTTTTGCTCTTTTTATTTTATTAATAATAGTGATGGGATGAGAAAAAATGGAATCTCACCTCACTCCTGAGTATCGGATATTATATATATATATTATATATATATAATATCATTAGTATACCTACTATGTCATATCTACATCTATAATATATCTATATATATATCATTATTATATATATATATATATATATATATATTATAACTATTTATATATATATATTATATATAGTAAAGATAAACTGAATTTTTATATAGAATTATATAGTAAATATATATATATATATTATATATAAATATATATCATATATATATATATATAAATATATATATATATATCCCAAGTATTGAAAGAAAAAAATTTTTCTTATTTTTTCATGTAATGTTTATTAATGAAGAATATTTTTCACATTAGTTTTGTTCTTTTATAATGTGTTAATTTTATTAGCTGTACATAGTTAATTAATAATATACCGATGTTCATATACAACGGTGTTTAATATATAAATGGGATGTTAAACGAACATTTAACAGTGACTCATAAATAAATTTTTAAATAGGTAAAATAAATGTTAATATAAATTAACAAAAAAAATTCCAAAAGTTTTTTTTTTTTAATAGTTTTAAAAAATGTAATAAAATTTTCATTATTCTAAGGTTTAGCCACAAAATTTCTTAAGACCTTAAACTCGTTCAAAAATTTACTTTTGTAACAATCTGTTCTCCAAGATCAGAAACTGGAATATGAAGCAGGAAAATTGTTATTTCTGAAAGAAACTTTTGAAAAATATTATCATCTTTTTTTTTAAGCATGTATGTAACTTTTATTAGTTTCATAAATTTGTGGTTTTAGCAGTATTTACTGTAAACAGGAAAGTGCCAGTTCAGGAGTTTTTACCTTACAGTTCAGTCCAGTACTGTCTATAACTGTGTAAAAGGAATATTTTTCTAATTATAGTAAGTTAAAATAAGCAAATTTTGTTCCCAAACCAAATATATCTAAAATATCACAATCATATATAATAGATATAATCATACGCTTCAAAGAATATTTGAAAACTTTATATAAAACATTTTATATTGTAATTTGTATTGAATATTTGGAACTAACATATTAATAGTAATTAACAGACAGCAACATTTTTAGAATCACTAAAAATCTGTATTTCAAACCTTCTAAGCAAAGTAGATATCAATACTCACCAGGCAATTCCAAAAAGTACAAAATTTTAATTTTTCCAAAGATCACTGTAAGCTTTATTTTGTTTAGTTTTTTTAAACAATGAAAATCTAATATTAACTTTATTAAGTTTATAATGCTTAAAAGTTTGATATGGTAAACCAGTAATAATAATTACATCATTACTCTTAATATGCGAAAATATTGAATTTTTGCGATAAAAGAAAGCTTGGCTTCAGAAATATTACGCGAATTTATCTAAAAAAAAAAAAAATCTTCAGGATTAGAAGAGGATAGTATTCATGTTGAAGATACTTTATCGTTTACCATGGATACCATCAGAGTTAGGTTACATTGGAGCACAAAAAATAAAGCTAATGAAATTATTTCAGTTTAGGTTTCCATAAATTTGCAGCAGTTTTTACACACATAAAATTAGAGTAGAAGCAACCTAAACATCACATAAAACAATTAAATTGTAATGGAATTAATATTAGAAATATTGCAAACCCATATTAAACATCTCTATCAATTTTTGAAACCTATTAGTGTTACGATTGAAAATGACCAAAATACACTTAAAACACAACAGATAGAATTATAAGAATTATAAAAGCAATAGTGTCGGGTATCTTAATACGCTTAGTTTCATACTTTAGCCCATAGCAATGGAAGTAAAGTAAAGTAAAGTAAAGTAAAAAAAAAAAAATCATATTAAAGAATGAAGATAGTTTTGTTTGAGGTAAGAGAATGTAACATCGAATAGGATAAAATTTCTGAAACAAATGAATATATGATAAAGTATTTTGGAGTAGCAGAGTATATTTTAATAGCAATTGTAAATGAAGAGCGAGGTGTAAGCCCATGACTCTGCAGTTTAAAACAGATGTACGTGTGAAACTTCTCAGAGTAAGCAACTGTGTGATTTTAACAAAAAGGTACGAAGATGCCTTAGAAGCCCTTACTTTTCTATGTGTTAAACCTAGGAAGAGAATAATCCTTCCAAGAAATATTAAAAATATAAGGAAGCACTAGAAATATGATGACAACTGAGATAAGTTGTAAGTTGCTTGTTTTTCAGCATATTATTATATTTGTAGATGATTGTGTTGGGCAGAAAGTTAAGGAAATAAAACTAGCTATAAACAAGTTGTTTAATCTTCAGGAAAAATTAGAAATATCTGACGACACCTGTTCCAAGGCCATCTCTAGCTGTTGTAGCTTCCTGCTAGAGAGATTGCTTTTTAAAATGGAAGTAGTAGCTAAAGGTGGAGTCATTTGTATAACTGTGAATGAGTGACATTAGTGCAAAATAGAAGTTAAGGATTCGGTAGAACGCTAAGGACAAATTAATCGTACTAATTTAATACGGGAGGCACAATTTATTCTCCGAAAACAAAATACAATGAAAGCAATAGGTCTTTTGAAATTTCTGTCTTTATTTTTAAAGAGTTTTAAATTTTAAATATTCATCCAAAAGAATTTAAAATGTTTAAACTTAATTGTAGTGTTTAGATTTTTTTTTAGGGTTACCCCGTAGTGCATTATAAATTATATTGAAATTGATTAGAACTAGGTAATGATAGGTGGGTAGAAGCTTAATGTGTTTTTAGTTTAAATAATTTTATTAGGAGCATTACTGGTTAATAATTCTTTTAGCCCTAATTTTGGAACTTTATTGTTTTCAGTACTTTTTTTAATGTTAAATTTTAAGACTTTAATCTTTTCACATAGACAAAAAAAAAATTTTAAAGTTGAATTTAAATCAAGCGTTTCCTTCGTTTTAACATGTTTCACAATAAGAAAGAGGTTTAAAATATATCTTAAATAATATCGAAAACTTTAAATATTAAATTTTAATTAAGGATCAGAATCGAAATTTCCAACAGAAATCTGATTCAGAATCAGATCAAAGTTTGGAAGAGTCCCATCACTATTAATTATTATTGATAGTACCAATTTGTGAATATTTATTCAAATGTTAAACGCTCGAATGTTTGTTTTGTGGAAAAACCTTTAGTGACCATTCATTTTTATTAATAGACATGCTGATAAGGGTGTTCTAGTTAGACATTAGCAATAATAACCTTAGTAGCCTTAGCAGCAATAACACTGTAACATATGTATCAACAATATAATAATAGCAATAATAACAACAATAATAATATATACCAACCAACTAATTACATATATATATATTATACAACCAACCATTAATATTAGCCAACAACAACAACCAGTAACTGCTGTATATGCTATGTATAACCTTAATATGTAACTGCTTGCTAACTGCTGTAATATATGTATAGCGTAACCAGCCAATAATAATAGTAACAACAGCTGTATAAGTTGCTGTATATATATATATATATATATATATAAGTAGCTGATGCTACACCCTTCCCAGATCTTTGGCACGATATTATTATTTATTATTGTTATTGTCATTCTATTTATTAATTATATCACTATGTAACAAGGAAAATTTTTTTGTCTTTGCTTTGAAAACAATATTTCCTATTTGCTTCTGTGTAGAAAGCAAAGAAAAATAATAATATTCCCTTCAAACTTTGCTTTTGTTACCTTGACATCGCTGTTTTCAAACTGATCTATGTGCATTTCAGAGAAAAGTAATATTTTTTAAATTCCCTACATTTTTATTTCTTGAACATTCTGGCAACTTAGATGACGAAATAAATATAGAGAACGTAAGCTCAAGTATCAATATAGTTAGTTAATTAGTTCATCAGTCTTCTAGTAGCTGTTCAAGTGGATATAAGTTGCCTTTGATTGGTGCATTCAGCACAGATGACACAGGAGGTTGCAAACATCAGGCAGACGCATTTTGTTATGTCTGAGGTGAATTTATGAAGACACGAGCAAAAAAGTACCCTGTGAATACATCCGCTAAAATGTGCGAGGCCTATTAGGCATCCAACCAAGAAGACATCAACGACTTGATCAGAGATTTTGGTCTCACAATGCAGAGCTTTTGACGTCGAGACTCAAGCAGTGGAATTTGTTACATGAAAGTGTGAAACTTGCATGTCAAAGAAAACGTCATCACTCTTTTTCAACTTTTTTCACCAGTAAATGTGGGCTTTGTTTTTGCCACAATGTGACAGGTTTGTTTGAGGCACTTAGGAATGCCTGTAGCCCCTGCAAGTTGTGCCTCTTCATTGATAGCTCATCAAGGAGTCTCAAAGCTGTGCTATTTCATAGCGGGAACATGTATCCATGTCTTCCCTTGGCTCACTATAGCAGATCAAAGAGGATCACGGCATCGTGTAGCTATTGCTAAGTGCCTTGAAATATGAAGAACACAATTGGGAAGTTATCGGATATTTCAAAATGGTGGCCTTCCTGATGGGTCTCCAAGGTGACTTTACCAAGTTTCCCTGTTACCTTTGTCTCTGGGACAGCAAGGCCTTCGCAGAACACTACCAAAGGCGGGATTGGCCACAACGGACTGAGGTCAGTGTAGGGAGGAACAATGTCATATTGGAGCCTCTGTTGGACCCCATAAAATAGTTTCATTCACTACACAATAAATTAGGCCTTATGAACAGTTTGTCACAGCTCTAGATAAGGAGTCTTCAGCCTTTATCTACCTGCAAGGCATCTTCCCGAAGCTGTCTGAGGCAAAGGTCAAAGTCGGTGTCTTCGTCAGACCACAAGTAAAAAAAAAAACATAGAGTGCTAGGAATTCCCGAAGGAGCTGAATAGGACAGAAAATGCAGCTTGGAACAGCTTTGTTGCAGTGGTCCATGGCTCCGTGGAAATCACAAGGCCGAAAACTATGAGGAGCTTGTTGAGACCTTGGTCAGGAACTACGGTAAAATGGGCTGCACGATGTCCCTCAAAGTTCATATCCTTGATGTTCATCTTGCTAAATTTAAGAACATGGTGGCGCACTCAGAGAAGCATGGCGAGCGATTTCACCAGGATATTCTGGACTTTGAACGCCGCTACCAAGGATATATACGAAAACATGATTGGAAACTATATTTGGGGGTTGATTCGGGAAAGCAACCTACCGAATAAGTGCAAATCTAGAAAAACTTCACTTCTAAATATTTTGAAGTCTGTTGTATAAACTTAAGAATAAATAAATGCTATTTTTGAGTTATATCGTTTTCTTCTACCTTGTGTAACCGAGAATGATTTTATTCGCCAATTTTTTTTTATATATCTGAATTGGTAAATTTGTGAAATATCATTATCCTGATCACACAATCAAAGTTTGGAGGGAATATTAGCCATTTTTCATATCTTCTAGGTATAAGAAAATAGGAAATTATAGTTGTTGCAGAAAGACAGAAAATGTGTTACATAGTGTTTTATATATATATATATATATATATATATATATATATATATATGCAAATAATAGCACCAGCCAGTAATAGCAATAGTACCAATAGCCATAGCCTTAATATATACTATATATATAATATACTATATAACTATATTTAACATATAACCAGCCTTAGTAACCAACCAGCCCAGCCAATAATAATAATAGTATATCAACATATATATGTATATATATATATTATATATATGCTGTAATAGCAACATATAATAATAATAACAACAATAGTAACAATAATATATATATATACTATATATACTATATATGTACCAATAATAACATATATATATATATCTCTGCTCTCTATCTGCTATGTCATAACCCGCACATGGTAGTTTGGCATCTACTCTGCATGTGTTGCATTCAAAACCCATTTATTGTTGGGTGACATGTAAACCATAGTATTGTGTGTTAATTTAGACCCCCAATGTATCACTATGATGATATTGTGAAGTTTATTAACCTTTACGTTAATGTAAAATAATATTTGGTTGTCCACTATTTTATTCACTCTGTTTTCTTTAACATATATATATATATATATATATATATAAAAATAATAACATCTTATATAATAATAACTTAATATATATATGTATATATATATATATATAACAACTTCATAACTGATATAGCTGCTATATATATATAACTGCTATATATACCTGTATTTATTTCTATATATATATATATATTAGGGTGGTTCTTATTTTCAAAGTTGAATGAGATAAGCATTTGGGTAAAATTTCAGTTCGACTTGGAACCTTGAATGTCGTAAAAATTAAAATGTAGGAAAAAAATATTTTTTTATCTAATGAAATATTAATGTATATGCAGAATTATATTGTACCAAAGTTGTTGATCTATTAAACATGGACATTTGAGCATCATACCATATGCCATTTTTTCTCATACAGCTAACACTTTCCTAAAAAAAAAATATGAAAATCACTTATTTACGTTAAAAAGTTTGTCGTTGTGATTTTTTTATTATTATTACCTGGAATCTTGGTACGGTAATCACTTACAACCTCAAGCACATATTGTTTCTGTTGTTCGTTTTTCGTAAGTAATTTATTATAATCTTCCATAAGCTTGACCCATCTATCAGCCGAATCATTTACGACTTTCAATTTATTTACTAAGTTTCTGATCTTTTACAAAACTTTTCATTTTTATGCCACGTCATTGTAATCTGTCTTACTGAAGTTATCATTCAAGTCAATCTCGAAAAATTCTCTAGTTTCGATTGAAAGGAATTGTTCAATTCCGCTGTAATAATATCGGGGGGGTTCGATTTCTAATTGTATTCGCCTATTATATTAATAATTATACTTGAAGATTCTGTTTCGCGATTCAAATCATTTACCATTTTCATTTTTTGATTCACATGACAAATGTGCATCAAAGAAAGCTGATGCGACAATTCATTTCTCAAATACCATAAATGATTCCATGGTTTTTGTAAAAAAAAGTTTCGAAAGAGTATGAAATCCAGATACAGTCCAGATACAGTACTTTTCCAGCTAAAGCTCCCAAAAACATGTTTTGACATACACATTGACCAAAAAATACAAATATCACATATTTCATTATCCTCTTGTGGTGATAATGCAAATTCACCACGAAACAAAGATTTTCAAGCAATAAATAGCTTTTGCCATCCACCTTTCATGATGGATGGAACCTGGAACACGGAAAGATATTCCACGAGATGGTGCTTCGCCAAGGAAAATTGCTGTTAATTCTAGAAATTCCCTATAATCCTCTCTACGCTGCTGTTCCCCCAAGGTATATCTAACAAAGTCCAGAATTCGAGACACATCACCCTTATTCAAGGGTCCCTTGACCTTTTCGCTTTCAACCCCTGGTCGAGAATTATGAACATTAGTTCTAGACCATGCATTTTTGAAATATTTTAAAGATTAATACGGTCGAACCTGTAGTGTTACCCATCTTTTCCTGGAAAAGGGTTTTAAGAATGATTTCATTTATATGGTCTACAAGGTAAATAATAGAGATCTTTTTCTAAAATATCTTCTATCTAAAACCTCCAGTATCCGTTGCTGTCGTAGCGAAAACCAATTCTTTAACTTATTTTTGGAAAACATTAGCAAGAGTTTTACAAACAGCATATACCTGCTCTTTTTCAGTTCCAGATTGTAATACAGGCACTCCAAGAATTTGTTCAGTATCACAGGAAGTCTATGCACGGTCTCTTTACCTGTTAACGCCGGTAGCAATTCTATAAAGAAAGGAAAGGGATTCAGTGATACAACCTCAAATAAAACATCATAAATATGAAAAATATATCAATAATGAATTATTGGATTTTTTTTAATACATTACTTACGCAATAGTTCATGTTCACGGTCACTTCGCTCTTTTCTCATCAAGGCCATCTCCTCTCGTTTCGCAGCTCTTTCTTTTTCAAGTTCCTCGTAATCAAATTCCGTACAGGAATCTCGACCTTCCTTTTAGCCTTTGATTAATCATAACCTGTGTATCCTCTTCATTAGTAATTATGTCAAAAGAGTTTGCATGTGCAATGTCAAATAGACCCTCGAGTTTCATTTCAAAACCTGCTTCTTTTTTCTTATAAACTTCCGATGATCTACCAGCGTGTTTTTGTATTTGTCTCCATTCTTTGTACAAAGCCTCTGATTTTGGGAAGAGTTTCTCATCTCCTGTGTTGGAATTCGTGCTTTCCCCCTCCATCCCCCCAAATAAAATCACTTCCTGCAAAGCTAGTTTGGCATTTTCACGTAAAGTTACCTCCACCAAACCAAGATTGAAAAATAATACATTTAACACTTGCTTATTTGATTGCAATTTAGGTGTAGTTATATCATGCGAGTAATATAGGAGTAAATATATTTTCTCACGTAAGCGAACAGATGACATTGTATCATGAAAATGTGTTGTCATTCGTCCGAATTCCGAGAGAAAACTGTTGTCCTTATGACCAACTTGCCGCTTCTGCCTCATTTTCGAAAGCTGCTGGGAGCTGTGCTCTCATTCGATGACGAGTATGACGTCACTCTGGGATACGAATAAGTTAGTTTTGTATTCTTATTTATTAAACATGTCATCATTGAAAAATTGTATATGATTTATATTTCGCTTGATAATCAAATATCATTGATATTTTTCTGATTTTATGAGTTTAAAGTTCCACTGGGGCGCCCTTTCCCTATGTCAGATTGAACTGCAATTTTGCACACAATATTTTATCATTAAATGGAACCAAACCGGGAGGTAGCGTGAAAACACATTCAATAAACAATTTTCACCAAGAAATTAAATAGAGCCACCTAATATATATATATATATATATATATATATATATATATATCATATATATATATATATATATATATATATATATATATATATATATATATATATATATATACACATATATATAACTGCTCTTTCTCTATATATATATATATATATATATATATAACACTTAACTGATTTTTTCAGCAATTCATTAAAATATTTTGCATTCCAAGCATTTTTTAAACTGTCTACGTTCGCATGTTGTTTTCCATTTTTAAAATAATTTTCGTAGATTATTTTTTTGTCATTGGTAAAAACATTGCAGTAATGACGGTATTTGTTTTTGTTTTTTTTATTAAGAAAAGCATTTTCCCAATATATTCTAATCCAATAGACAACTAATCATTATCGTTGAAAATTCTATGAAACTTGATTTTCTATTTTTTTTTTCTCTCTCTCTCCTGTAGGAGAAGAGGATTGGGAGGCGGAGTTAAGGGAAGAACTCGGCGAAGAACTTAACGAGTTCGAAGTAGTTGAAGGAACGAATAAAGATAACGAACATTGGGAAGAGGAACTTAAGAATATGATTGACGACGACGATTCTACATCAGACTTACGTTATTATATATATATATATATATTAACCATATATATATATATGCACATATATATATATATAACCTTGCTTATATATATATATACTAAATATATTTAAAAATTTATAAAAAAAAAAAAAAAAACTACCTTTTAGCGTGCTTTATCCCCTATGCAGGGGGTAATGCGGGGGACCACAGGAAATCGAACTTTAAGGCCGGCTATCCCAGAGCCAGCGCCACCAACGTGTTCGCAGTCAAAGTTTATATGATAGAGTAGATAGATAAAACCCAACTGCTACGTGGAGGATTTGAACCAGCGTCTCTCGTATGTGAGAGACGGTGACTCAACCTCCTGCGCCACGAGGGCGGCGCGTTCTATATATATAACAGCAATATGTAGCCTTAGCAGCAACCTTATATATAACATGCTATAATATAATAGCCTTATAGCCTTGTATGCTTCTTCTTCTTTTAATATATACATATATATATATATATATATCTTTATATACTCATTATAGCAATAATAATATATAACCTTAATAATAATAACATAGCATATGTATATATATATATATGCTCTCAACTATATATATATTTTCTATTAATGCCGAGAAGTTTAAAATCAAGTTGCTTTTTACTTCCTCATCTCCCCAATTTGCAATTACTGGGCACCCTCTCCTAGTCCCACCCCTACCTTAAAACTTCAATATATATGTAATAATATATATATATATATATATATATATATACTATATATATATATATATATATATGCTATATATACTCTTTCTTAATATATATATAATAATATAGTAGGTAAATTATTCTAATAGCTTGGTGATGATTGAACACTTCACTACATATATTCAGTAACGCATATTGTATTGATGCATAGTATATATGTATAACTAACATAGTATATGTATATGTAGTAACAACCAGCAATAGCCAGTAGCAGCAGCGATAACATGCCCAGCCATGTATATACATATATATGCTGCTGCTCATTTCTTGCTGCTGCTCCTTAGCAGCATGTATGGCACACCATTACTACGAAAGAATGAATTTGGTGAGGGGTTTTCAGCCCGCTCTCGCCTGAAGAGATTTTGGACATTAGCATATGCTCTAATATGTATGTATATATATATATATCTAATAACAATAATAATATAATAACTTTATATCATATATATATATGTATATATATATATATATATATAACCAACAACAATAACGTAATATATAACTATATACACTATATATATATAAATATACTTTATAATAAGACATAAAAAAGTATAGATATTTCACTATATACTACAGATCGCCAACAGTATATATATATATATATATATATATATATATATAACTATATATATGTATATATATATATATATATATAAACTGCTCTTGTACATATAAACACCCATGCATAAACGTTCAGTCTGGGAAAGTGTTTTAGTATATTCTATGATTTTTATATATATATATATATATATGCTATTCTCTATATCATATATATGTATAACATATGCTGCCTGCAACATGCTGCTGTAGCCAACAACAACTTGTCACGCTCTTTCAAAAAACTACAGCCTTATATATCTTATATATATATATATATATATACCCAGTTAATTTTTCTTAATAAATATTTTTTTCCATCTTGGGCATTTATATATATATATATATATATATATATTTTTTCACAATTGAATATTTATATTATATATATATATATATATATATATATATATATATATATATATATATATATTGTTTTTATATATATATATATTTTATATTTATATATATATATATATTTTTTCTTTATTGAAATTTTCCTCATCTTTGTTGAGTGCTTTGATGTACCACATTACCTTAGTGAGGTTTCACTTCATTTCGGCACTTTAGGAACTGCAACCTCATTAAATTATGGTAGAACTGGACTGTGGTATCACATGGCTGCTTGGTTGAGCAAAATTTTAAGCTAAGACAAATATCACTTTATTATTATTATTATTATTATTATTATTATTATTATTATTATTAATTATTTATTAAAGCGTATATACATTGAAAATAGTTTTATTATTTAATATTTTCTCACCTTAATTGTCTCTTCTCGGGTTTTTATTCTTCCATATTTTCATTTTTTTTTTTTTTTCTTGTATTTTCTTTATTATTAATAGTTGGCAGCTTTAAATTTTTGACTATTAGTTTTGTATATTATATTTTTATATTTATTTACTAAGGACAATTTCCCTCCTGTTAAAAAAGATAATAAAAATAATAAAATTTCTATAATAATAATAATAATAATAATAATAATAATAATAATAATAATAATAATAGTAATAAATAGTAATAATAAACAATCATGTTAAATTTTCAGATTTTTTGGTTTATATATATGTATAATAAAACATTAACTATATATATAACATTAATAATATATATATATATATATGTATATATATATATATATATGTATATATAACTTAAAACTTCTTTATATCTTTCTTTCTTTCTTCTCTTCTTACTTAACTCAGTATATATGATTATAGCCAACCTTAACTTAATATATGCTGCTACTCTTTCCCAACTTAACATATATGTAGTATAGCCAACCAACTGCTATGCCTGTATATATATATATATATATATATATAACCTTAAATATATAATATATATATAATTGGCATGAAATATATATACTTATTTATAATTATATATTATTCATTCCATATATTAATTTTGTAAATATGTGTACAAACGAATGAAGTATTACAGCATTTATTAATATCGACACTTAAAAATGTTATTTGCGGTTTGAATGATTTAAGTTGTTTATAAATTTGTTAAAAATATTGGACTTTTAAAGAAACATTCCTTATGATTTTTAATCAGATTCTTATATTCAGTGGTTATGACTTATTAACTTTTTCATTATTCATTATATATATATACCTTTTCTTCCCTCTCAAGCTTAGTTGATGTTCTTTTAAAATTGGTACAAGCAGCTTAAGGATTCCTATACAAGCGCTTAAAATACGGCTTTAATTCAGCGTTTTTTAACGCTTAGCTAATGCTAGTTAAATAGGTGAATGAGAAATACATTATTCCATTTATAGGAGCGTTTCAAACGTTCGTGTGGATGAAACCAAGTACTACGTATTGGCCTATTCAATTAGCATTAGTGTAGCGATTCTAATGCCGCGTTTTGAGGACTTATATAGAAGAGACCTTAAATATCGATTTGTTTCAATTATTTTATCCCATCTTTTTGATTAATTCGTTTATTAAATTATCAGAGAGTTACGACAGCTTTAAAAACTGCGCAGTTTTGCAGTTTCGGACAAATATTTATAAACATTTGATGTGAATTCGAAGTTTCTCCATGGCTATTTCTTATCAAGTATTCTAATTCTCAAATAACTTCTACTGTAAACCTTGATTTTTTTTCCTGTATTATCTTAAAATAAATTTATTTTTTGTCCGAATATTGTACAATATATGTGAAACTGTATTGTAATTGAAGAATTATTTAATTTAGTTTTAACAGGGTTGCCAACTTTGATGTCTTCGTTGGAATATCAAAATTACCAACCTTCGTTGTATTTTATTTATTATTTTAGCCTTTTCTGGACCAAGTATTATTTTTGTATTGTTTTTGAGTTTTATTACAATTATAATATTGTTAATATATATGTGTTATATAATGGAAAATATTAATAAATAACAAATAATAAATTATTTCCCATTACTTTTATTAATTATTTTTTACATATATCGAGTTAACATATTTGTATATAATTTTATTGACTTCGTCACATTTATGTAGAATTTTATCTCCAGAGTTTTAATTTTTATTTTTTATACTTTAAATTTATTTATTTAAGGTAAGAAATTTAAAGGTAATTTATTACGTACTGAAGAAAGGTTTTTCACCTATTTAGCCATTTTAGAGGGAGTGTTGTGAGGCTCTGTGTCTGTGTGTTTTAAAATTGATTGTAAAAGCAGATTAGGTATTTTCTGCTGCCTGTAGCCTTGTTGTCCCTATGTTATCGTGGTACTTGTACCTAATAAAGAATAATTCTACTAAGTCTTTGCCTTTTTCTTTTCTAAATCGGGAATTGGAACCCCCTCAGAAAGTATTTTAAGTTAAATATAGTAGTGAAAAAATATCCAGAACAAAACTGTGAAAAAAATATCCAGAACGGATAACGTTGGTGCACAATCTCTTTACGATTGGTACTACAACAGCAGGTGCTAGAGAGGGTTGACCTCTCTCATTCCGCCACCAATACGCCGCCCTCGTTGCACAAGGGGTGCCCGGCTTTCACATAAATCTTATGTGAATATTGGGAACCCCAGGCTTGTTCGTTGTGGTTCCTCCTCCTTTCCAGCCACCTCTCTGCTGTGGACCTCCGCCTTCATCTGGTTTTCCTGCTGTATTTAATCACCCTCTCTTTATCCTACTAATTATCTTATCCCCAAAATACCTATTTCTTCTTACACCATCAAACTCACACAATTCACTATCACCTCTTCATAACTGGAAATGTTATGCAGAATTTAGAAGTGTTCCCTGCACACTCCCCACATCCATTTTATCAGTCACGATAATATCCCAATTCATTACTCCTTAGTATATTTATCAACCTTTCGCTCTTAATATTCCTTTGGAAGTCTCCATTCATCCTCTTTTCAAACTGTTCATTTACCTCTTTCTCCCCCCACCCTCCTAGATACGCAACTTTAGTCTTCCTTTTTAATTCCTTATATATTTCCCTACACCCTTCTTTTGAGACCTCATCATTGGCTTTTAGAACATTCAAATGTGCTTATTTTTTTTTCTTTTAATTTTTTTCACTTTCAACAGCTTGCATCATCTTCATTCCATTACTCACTATTAGCATTTTTACTTCCTACTTTAGCACACCCACATACTTCTCTTAAGCTACTAACAAAGGCTTCCTTCATTTGAGTCCAGAATTCTTCGGTTCCATCTTGTTCACATTCAACTGATTTATTTTGCAATTGCTCTCACATACTTTTTCCTTATAACCTTGTTCACTTAACTTATTCTCAATTCTTCCCGCTTCCTCCCTATCTCTTTCCTCTACATCCATGCTCCCAGTAACGTAATCTTACATAAAACAACATAAAGATCTGATATTCCTATCCAAAACCTACTCACTGATTTAACCTCGATCACCTACTTCAACATCTTCACAAACACAAAATCAATAATACTTTTCGCTTCGATACCATCAGTACCTACACCAACTCTAGTATACTTATGAATAATACCTTTGTGCTTGATGAGTGCCTTATACACAAATTGATCATTTCCCCACCGCTCTTTTTCTCCCTCAACTCCAATGCCATCTGTTATACCATCATTTTTTTCGATCATCAATCCAACCTTTGAAGTCGCTCAACACATTCAATCTGAGGCCCCTACTCACCCCGTCTAAAACATCATTCAGATTATTCCAGGTAGTTACACTTTCCTCGCCATTACCCTCAGATGGACCATATGTTACAACCACACATACTTTGACCTTCTCAATCTTAAATTTAACCATTAGAATTCTAGTACTCACACATCCAAAATTCACCATAGTTCTTTGCCGCAAGCCACTCATCAGAATCTCAACTCCTTCCCCTTCTCATTCCTCCACTCCATAACCCACAAATCAAATTTACCCATTCTAAATGAATCCATCCCCTCTCTCTCCTGTTCATTTATTTCTCTAACATTACATGCACCCAGACGATTCATTCACTTTCGCCGAAAGATCGATGGTCTCTTACTTCTGTCACGACCAGGTCCGAGGCATGCATAAGCATTCCTAGCGAAGAGATAAGTGGTTGCTGCGGGTCGGCAACCT